>JAMQGT020000332.1:0-136018 GCA_024447675.2 Pterophyllum scalare | reverse complement strand
GAACATGCAAACTCCACACAGAAAAGCAGTCAGGTTCAAACCAAGCACATGACTGCTGTGAGTCGACAAAGCTAAATACTGCACCACCGCACTGCCTGCTTTTGTCATAAAATATCAGACTTTCTTAATCAATGTGTATATAATTTGGAGAAACCAAAGAAAATTCTGGCAGCCAGTGCTGCATGCCCAAGTATCATGTGGAACCCCCATTCCCCAAAAGTTGGGATGCTGTGTGAAATCTAAATAAAAACAGAATGCAATGATTTGCAAGTTTCATAAAAACATATTTTATTCACAATAGAATATAGAAAACATATCAAATGTATAAAGTGAGAAAATGTCATGTTTTAAGAAAAAATCAGGTCATTGTGAATTTGATGGCAGCAACATGTCTCAAGAAAGTTGTGACAGGGGCAACAACAGGCTGAAAAAGCAGGTGGTACTAAAAAAAACTGCTGGAGGAACATTTTGCAACTAAGTTCTTTAATTGGCAGCAGATCAGTAACATAAAAAGAGCATCTTAGAGAGGAAGAGTTTCTCTGAAGTAAAGATGGGCAGAGGTTCACCTATCTACAAATTTTTGAGCAATTTCACAATAATGTTACTCAGTGTTGTATTGTGAAGACTTTGAATATCTCATCATTGGATGCCCGTGATCTTCAGGTCTTCAGACGTCACTGCATTAAAACAGTCAAAATTCTGTCATGGAAATCACTGCGTGGGCCCAGGAACACTTCCAGAAATCACGATCTGTGAGCACAGACATTTGCAGTGCCATTCACAAATGCAGGTTAAAGATCTATCATACAAAGAAGAAGCCATATGTGAACGTGAAAAGCAAAAGCGAATTAAAAATAGACTGAGGCAAAGTGGAAAACTGTTCTGTAGTCAGAGAATTTGAAATTCCTTTAAGAAAACACGGATTTTCCATGCTCTGGACTAAAGAGGAGAGGGACCAGCTGGCTAGTTATCAGCATTCAGTTTAAAAGCTTGCATCTCTGATGGTATAGTGGTGCATCAAGGCCTGTGAAACTGGCAGTTTGCACATCTGGAATGACACCATTAATGCCGAATGGTATCGACAGGCTTTAGAGCAACATGAAAATGACTGTCTTTTTCAGGGAAGGCCTTGCACATTTAAGCAAGACAATGTGCCACATGTGGTTTAGCTTAAACAATAGTTAAGCTAAACCACATGCGATATCTATTACAACAGCGTGGTTCTGTAGTAGAAGAGTCCGGATGCTGAACTGGCCTTCCTGCATTTCTGACCTTTTAGCAGCTGAAATCATCAAGCACTTCATGTATGTAAATTGCAGTAATTTAGTTTCAAATATTTATAAAACTGTAAAGCATTACACAAAAGTCCTTGTTTTTTTTTTATTTCTGTTTAGGAGCCCTCTAACTGTCAACTGAGATAATGTAATTCATGAAAAAGGAATCAGGGAATTAATCCAAAAGTGGAAGAACGCAGAAAGATGAGACAGAGGGAGGGACAGAAAGGGAACAAGTGAGGAGGAAGAAATTCCTAAGCCTCTCAAAATCCAGGGACCAAAACGAGACATGAATCTGTTTAAACATTTATCTTATGGGGATGTGTCTACTTTATGGGGATGAAAAGCAAGTTCCTATGATAAAGAACTCTATTTTAGGGTAAGGCCGTTAGTAGTTAGGATGTAGGTTAAGTGTGCAGGAAATGTATGTATGTAAATGTAATGTCCTGTAAAATAATATACACACAACTGCACATGTATGTAATTATGGTTTCTGCTAATAAAAGTCACACATCATCTGCATATCTGCAACAGGAGGCAACCTGTGGTCAGTTGCACTGAAGTCAGACTCTATACTAGTTGCACAAATAGTTTCCTCAGTCTGCAAAAGAAAACTGCTCATCCTAGCTTCATAACTTTTCTTCTTGTCAGATTACGTATTCTGAATTCAAAGACAGGGTTGTGACCTCTTAGGACAGCATTTCAACAGAAGCAGGAACATTTGGAAGTGACTTTTCTCTCAGTTGTCATGAAGGCTTAACTGTATTGAACCTGTAGTACTTGACCTTGACATGCCCCTTAAACCTCTCCCTCATTGGAGCCATGTCGGCTCAAGCGGTCCTCTGCAGTGAACTACTGTTCTAGACTTCCTCTCAGGTCTCAGCAAAGAGCATAAGCCACCTGACAGCAGCCACTAGAGCTCGTCAGTATCAGAGCGATGTATTCAGCTCCATTCTCTTGCCTCGCCTCAAGGGCAGTCAACTTCCTGTTGCTGGGTTACACTAATTGCAGCATTAGTATTCTGCATTGAGCTCCTGCCGGAAGCTGAGGCTCCAGCAGACACCAATGGCCAGTGCAAGCCTTTGTAATTACAACGCCGCAGAGACCCTCACTGCTCCGCATCTGTGTTTCTTAAACCCAAGCAGCTTACGCTTTGACTGTGTTCACTTTGCTTTTCCAATTTCTTATTTCAACCTTTGACTTAAAGAGTGCATCTCTCTTTTTCCTTGTGTTCCTTTTTAGTGCAAAAATTGTGCCTTATGAGGCATGAACTACTGTTGATCTTGGCAGTCATAGAATATGATTGCTTCCAAATGTCAGTATTTTAAAATTGATGTCACCGGTCAGTTAGGGCTGAATGAGTTCATACATATGAGTGTGCAGTCAGGCATGATCATATATTCTGCAGTAGGAAATAAGATACAGTTGCAGATATTATATATAATTGATAAAATAAGATAATCAATTTCAATATGCATTTGCATCTTATCATGTAATATCAGTCATAAGCTTGCTTACAATGGCATTTTGTGCTTGTGCATTGGCGTTGCTCAATGATCTACCGTATGTTAATAGATTTGTATTTGAACACCCTGCTACCTTCACAGTTCACACTCGTCATGTCAGATTCATTTAATTTATTCAGAGGAAAGGCGTCACCACGGCAACGCGGCAATGACAAGCTCAGGGTTCTCCCATATGTCAGGCTCAGTTACCCTGACAACATGTTTTGCAGTGAAGTTCCAGCACAGAGGAGCTCCCTGCATTTCGATGCAAAATAATTATGTATAGGTTTAGGTCTGACAAGCAGTATTCCATATTTGGTGTTTCCTTCCGGCAGCACTCCGGGTCAAACAGATCATATATGCATGTCCTTATGCATGCTCTGCTCAGACTGTATGTTTGTATGCACATACAGAACATGTAGTTATGATAGGACATAGTGTGCAGAGGCTTCTCTGTAGTCATACAGAATATTAGAATTGTTGGTGCTCACTCAGTGACGCAGAAGCTCTTTTGCAGCTTGTGTTTTTCCCTGACCTGGCCTGGCACACAGATGATTTGTGTCATTGTGAGAATGAGGTATTTATTGGACATGAACAAATCTTGTTTTTTTGTTTGTTTGTTTGTTTGTTTGTTTATAAATGTATTTTTTAAAAACACCAAAGTGTGTAAGAGTATTGCAGGAAAACATTTCCACTTACATCATTTTGCATGCAGACCATGTTTAGATCTTCTCTCATGGAGGCAAGGTGAAGAAACCATAACTAATCCAGCATAGCATGCATTTCACATTCCTGCTGTTCGCCTGACTTTCTGCCTCACCAAGCAGACGTTTTGTTGAGGTTGATGTGCGTCATTGGATCTGTGTGAGACTAATCTCTCTCTGCAGTAACACCGTCTCCTCCATCAGGTCACTAGGTACTTCTGACTAAGTCAAATACTTGCTGCATCTCAATGTGAATGCAGACTGACAGGAAACTTTTACTGATATTTGATTATTTACTGATATGGACAAACTGCAGCAATTCTCGACAGCTCGACTGCATAAAGATCAATCATCCTAAATGTTGTGCAATCACACAGTGCCTGGCAGTTCCATTTCAAGCATCCTCTTACAACCTTATGCATAAACAACATAAACATGACCTGATTTGCAAAGCAATAAAGGGCATTTGACCTGCATAAATAATAATAAAATATGGTTTTTGCTCTGTTTTTTACAGCTTCTGACTGGTTCATTTATCCACTTTATTTATTGCTCTATGCTTGGGGGTAGAGTGACTCTGAAATGTGTTCTGGTGGCTCAATATAAGCCTCACAATGAATCAGTTAAAATCAATCCAAAAGCAAGTTGTTAGTTAGCATGATACTAAAAGTTGTGTAATCTGATCTCTTTTCTTGGTTTCAGTTAAATGTGTAGCAGCTGCTACACCTTTGATGCTGTACAGGTGGAGCATTTATTGTTACAATATGTGACAAGACATAGGCAAAAATAAAACCTGTTCAGTCTGGTCAAAATAATTTTTAAATGACAAATAATTATTATGATATTTTTAGAAGAACCGATTGTTGCCTAGATGGTTGTAGCAATGGCACAAAATATACCTTAACATTTGTTTGTCTGCTTTATGGTCCAAAAACAATAATTGCATTTTAACTGTTTAACTGTTTAAAATGAAACTGAATGTCAGAATCCTTGTTTTGAGCCAAAGTCAGTCATTAGTCAGAAAAGGACAAAGCTCCCTATCTACATGTCACTTGTTGTCCTGTGCAAAGGTGCCATGTTTTTAACTGAAAACTGAAAATCCATGTGTTGCCTCAAGCAAATGAACATTACACAACCTGGCAGAGCTTCAGGCACATCTTTGCCCTCTGGAGGATTTTTCAATTTGGACACATACAGTCTGTGTAAACAACATTTTAGCCGGCTGTTCCCTCAGATCTTTTAAAGTCGTTACAATCCAGTAGAAGTACTTTGCAAATAATGGTGAAGTAGCATACACTGGGTATTTCCAGGTGAAACAACCAAATGAAGCCTTGTCCAACAGGAAAGGCTTTGCAAAAAAAAAAAAAAAAGCAAAAAAAAAAATAAAAATAAAAATTTAGAGCATTTTCAGTCAGGCATTTATTGTGCAGAGTGTACCTTGTGTGCCTATATGAAAAACTTTGCTCACTCTGACACCTTATTGAAGCCAAAGTTTTGCTGATTACCGCTTGGTATCCATTTCATGTTGTAATGTTGGAGCCCCACGTGCCCTTTCATTAAATGCTTCACTTTCATTTGGTTCACTGCCTTTGTCTTTCGTTCTCTTAGTCTTTTCACCATCAGCGTTCAATGACGTCTGTTTCAGCTCAGGCTTTTGAAGTGCTGTCATTCATGTTGTCATTGTGCTCAGTAACTGCAATCAGCCCACTCATTTTCTCTCAGTGCAGTGTATCTGTGTGTGGCTGTGAATCTGTGCATGGTTAATTTGTTTCTGAATAGAAATGAAAAGGGTTTGGGAGAAATTGTTGAGGCTAGCTATTTTTTTTTTTTTTCACTTCACTGACGTCAATGACATTTTAAGGGAGGCAGCAAATACAGAAAATTAACACCTACAGCAATCACTTACTTGGAAGTACCAGTGCTGGACCGTTAGAGCAGACCCCTAGAAAAATGTATTCTTTTTAACACCATGTAATAGTCAGGAGGCTTTTCCGGAACCTTTGATGACTTTCCCTTTGTTAAAGGATTTCCTGGCTGCAGACTTGAACTAAGCATGTTAACCCATACCTGTTTAGGTCAAACATATTTAATAGAAAAGTGCACGTGAATCTTTCTCGGAAGAAAACTAGAGTTGCGCTGTTACACACACACACACACACACACACACACACACACACACACACACACACACACACACACACACACACACACACACACACACACACACACACACTCTTCAGCTGTACAGAGCCTGCAGATAAGTGATGTAAGTTAAAGTGACTAAAAGATAGCTTTCATGTTAGGCACCAACTCTGCAGCCTGTCACCCACAGCTCTGTATTTATCCGCTCACTGTGGCTGCTACTTCTTGTTCTACCTTGTCAAATACAGAAATGATGCCACACAAAAAAAAAAAAGTAGATTATTGCATCATAAAAAAAAAATAATAATTTTGCAGCGGTGGTGTTCCCTTACAGCACCACATTTGAATTCAGTGAGCTCTTTAGAACAACCTGTTCTTTCACAAATGTTGGCAGACTGCATGACTGGGTGGTTCGTTTTATACACCTGTTGTAATAGGACCTAAGACATCTGAATTCATAGATTAAGAGCTGAGGCCCAATACATTTGTCCATATAGTATTTTTGCATAAACAGAAAGTGAGGGTTTTTTTTTTTCCTTGAATGTGCATAATAGAACATGAAAACTTTTTCTTGAAGGTAAATCTACTTCCTGGAAGTACAAACTTGGTTGTTTCATAAAAATGTATGCACTAGAAAAATCAATATACCAGCAGAGCTTTTCTGTGTGTATTGAATTTATCTCCTTAAAATGTGTCATCATTCAGCAGTTCCGGTTTAGCGATTTCAACTGTGTTGTACAGTAAAACTAAAAAGCGAGAGCCTTGGGCTGTATTGAAAATAAGAGCTGTCTAGAAGGGTATTGATTCTTCTACAGTGCATATTGCTGAACAACACTAACTCTTGGCCATCACAACTTAGATCTTTTTATTACCTCATTGTATAATCACCTCAAAGCCTCAACCTTCAAATGCTAGGTTAATAGAGTTCATACACAGATGTCACAGGAATTTTCTGGGGAGAAATGGGTTAGACGTGCAGAGTGTCATGCGAAGGCTTTCTGCAGCGGAAGTGGCCATTAGAGGTTCAAAAGAACTGCTCAGTCATGAGAGCTGCTTAACAACTCAGCATCAGCCACTTCCTGTGGGTTACACAAACAGGCAGGTGAAGGCAGATCAATTTTTGTTCAGAGGAGTGTAGGCAACCTGAATGGGTCAATAATATTTCAAAGGAAGAGAGCAAGAGCTGAAAGTGATAAGTTTTAAAAGTATTAGTTTGTGTGATAGTTTGGCCCTGAGCATTTCATCCTTGTGGAGGAAGAATGAAGCTCATAGAGACATTGCTGTTTTCATTCCTTCATCTTTATTCATCTTAGAACTCAATTAATGTTAACTGCAATACTATTGTCGATGTGTTTGCTACTCTTTAAAATAGAAGACACGGCAAACATATAGGTGCTTGACCTAAATCAATATTCTAGGGAAAAATAATATATTCTATTCAATTCAATTGTATTAATATACTGCCAAATAATGCGCCAACAGTCAAAACAACCCCCTATGAACAAGCACTTGGCGACATTGGGAAGGAAAAACTCCCTTTTAACAGGAAGAAACCTCCGGCAGAACCAGGCTCAGGGAGGGGCACTCATCTGCAGTGACTGGTTGGGGCTGATGGGAGAGAGACATGACAAAACACACACTGTGGAAGGGATCCAGAGATTAATAATAACTAGTGTTTAAATGCAGAGTGGGGTATAAACAGAGTAAAAAGAAGTGAATGAAAAGGGAACCCCCCAGCAGCCTGTAGAGCCTGTATATCTGTAGAACATCCTTACATTGTGAGCTTGCTCACAATAGCCTTTTTCATAAAGGAAAATTTCACCCTCATGGTATAAGTGGATGAAAAATCTAGGGCTAAAAACCATAAGATGTAATAGAGTCCTTCACACTAGCAGCACTTCAGTTGCTTAAAAATGAAATTTACCCACAAAGGCTTCTCAAGCACTCAACTCATAATTTAAGAAAATGTCTCAAATGATCAGAAAGACAATTATCCCAGCAGTGATTTACATAAAAGGAGATGAGCAATGATCCACATAATAGTGTTCCAATAACATTCATAGAATGCAATCAAAACCTAATAATTAGTGTATTCTTAAAATTACAAGAGTTGCCATTGTTTGTCAGCTATTTCCAAGGACAATAAAAACAAGATCAAGTAATCAGCATAGCACAGCAACAAGTGAAATCCACAAGACATGTTTGAGTGTGGCAAACTGGCAGATCAAGTAGCAACCTATCTAACAATTTGGGGTTGTGCACTGTGTAGTTTGGGTCTTTCCTATGCTAAAAAAACAAAAAACTAATAGAGATAAGACAAAGACATCTTAATGCCATCTTAAATTGTATTTATAGCGTGGCATTTGGGAAAGACAAATGAGTCCCACTGCAGTAAAGCTCAGTTTTTCATTAGCGCTTGACACCAGATTCTAAATGATCCTGGTCAGCAATAAATGCCAACACTTTTGCTAAAAGGATGGATATTCCCAGAATGTAAAATGATTGCTTATTATCAGGATATCTCCTGGGAAATCTGGAGCTTTACTCCCGACTCAGCGTGCTGTTCTGCTTAAATTCTCATTCCAATAATGCAAGATCAAAGTTGCAGCCTGAAGCTAGTCATTATCACAGCAAAAAGTGTGCAGCTAAACACAGACACTATGCTGGTTCAATTTACAACAACCCTCACTCATTGAATCACATTGTGCCTTCTGAACCTGGACATTGACGTCAACAAGCTTATTGGATTTCTTTTGGAGTTTCAGTGATATTTGTCCCTGTCTGCTGCCTGTGTGACCTCACTTCCTGTAAAATAGAAACAAGTGCACAGAAGCCCTGAGAGAGAGAGAGAAAAAAAGAAAAACTATAGAAGAAAATCACCCCTCACAAAGCAATACTAGGCTCAAATTCTGAACAGCAGTATTATGCTTGGACTTTACAGAGGATTAAATGAAAGAAAAGCATGATGATGTGCAAAAAGATGATGCAGAATAGATGGTTCAGTACAGCAGGTTTTTTGGAACAAACTCCAAAATGGTAAACCAAATTTACTGTCTTCTCACCTAATTTTTGCTTTAGAATTTCTTGGGGGAACTGGTAATGCATGCTAGTTTGCTGTAAATTAGCATGGTAATATGAACCTTTCTGTCTCCTTGCATACACCCATTAAAACCTGTAATTATGGATTGCTAGATTTCATAATGAATATGGAAGAGATGTTGTTTGGGAAGGCCTGTGCGTCATTTATCTTCCTCAGTGTGTTTGGGTTAGATGAGGACCTGTGAGGTTGCAACTGCTTGCAGTGTACAGATTGGATCCCTGACACAAGCGCCCACCTGATGGCTCTACAATAACCTCCTACACACACATTTACACGCAAATGCAATGACAAATATGCACAAATCAGACAATACTGACTCATTTGAAAGCACAAGATCATGAACACACATTTAAAAATGATATTATTACAAGCTGTGAAAGAATACAAATTATTATGATGCAGAATATTTACTGCTATTGTACTGGATGCTGAAGTAATAGAGTTTGAATCAAAAACAGACCGGGAGCTCTGTGGATGTACTACATCTGAATCACCATAGGAATGCTTATTTTATAGCTTTGAGCTCCAGTCAGAGCTTGGGTTGGAGTTACTGTAAGAGCAAATATTGTAACTACATGTATATCTGATCTAAGTGTTATGTTTGGACATACAGTGTGGTTAAATGAATGGAAACAATATAGTAAAGCTACATGTAAATCCCAAATTACGTGTTTACTGAACTAGAGATGAAATGTTTTGTTATTTCACAAAGATTGATTTTTGGTCAGCAAGGCAAACACATGCTGTCCCAGATAAAGTAGTTCAGTCTTGCATTAAATGCAAGACTGAAGGGAGTCTCTTTATGAGTTAATTGTGCACCAACAGACCTTCTGGACCTCACCTTTTGCAAACTTTCTTGTGACTGAAAGGATGACGGGGAACATATCCAAACCAGGGAAACCTCTGTATAGGTTTGAGACCGATTTGATTGTGTTAATGTGACTGCTTGCTGTGGGACTGCACAAAGTGCTGATCCTGTTGTCTTCACCTAAGGAGCTCTGCTGGATGCTCTCTCTCTCTCTCTTGTCTTTGTTAATGAAATGTTTACTGGCAGCCACAAGTCCCAGTTATCGACTCACCAAGCCAACTATTTGACCCTGCCAATTTTTTTCTGAACGCTAAATATTGGCTCGTTTAGAAAATAGTTAACTGTGTTTTGCCTTTTATATGTATACCCCTAAAAGTATAATAATGTTAAGATACTTTTAATATATTATGTATAATATCAGCTTACACCACTTTTTATATTTGAGCTTGACCTACATTGGACTATTTTACTTGTAAAAATGTATAAACAGGTAGGTTGCTTAACCACACCACAGTAATGGTTAGTATGCAGACATTAGTGTTTTTAAATGTATTTTTAACAGAGGAATGTATGTATGTGTGTGTACAATGACCTCACACCATAGTTTGTTACAGCAGAAGAAACCATGAATAAACATATTATAATATAAATGCAATAACCCTTTGGTTTTTGGGTTGTAATTTAATATTTACAATATTTGGATATTTGATTCATGATATTTGCAGCATTTGCAGCAACTCCAGTGCTGACTTCAGAAACAGGGTAATTGGTGGTTACTTACATAATGATTGGCCCTGTTGATTAACATAGAGCACAACATGCACCACATCCTCAAATTCCAGTGGAATTCTCAGTGGAATTCTCTTAATAATGTTGCTTTCAGTTGATTGGGGGTTAACTTGAATTGAGGAGTAGCGCCTGTCTGACATCCAGTTCTGCTTATTAGCAATCAGGTAGTACATGCTAATGAAATTCCCATTGTACACCCAGTATTCCTGAGTTCAACCTGTCGGTCTAATTTTTGAAGTGCCTTAATGCCATGGGTGTTAAATGAAAACAGATTTTATTAATGCAAATGAAAAGCCCACATTACTAAAGGACAGAAAGTGGCTTTTGTGCATGAAATCCTGATATTAAATACTTCAGTTGTTATGGAAGTGCTTTTAGTGTGCTTTGTCCATGGATGACTGCAAAAGCCATTTCTTAATTGCCCATTAAATGGGATGTCCTTCAAAGGTGCAAATAGACTAATTTGCTGAATAATTAGTCTTATTTTGTTCAGACTCAGATAATGGATAACATACATTTCAAATGAAAACCTTGAAATAAACTATTTTATAATGTAGTATTGCGTAAATAAAGGCATAAACAAATATTCCCCTTTTCAACCCTGTTCCACAGTGAGTTACAAAACCTATGTGTCACTATAGATGAATCCCATAATGGTATTGTTCCTAATAGATTATATAAGGCAAGAGGAATAATTACTTATTACTTATTTCCATGACCAACTATGAAACCAACGCATCCTGATTCTTCTGGAATTTAGTATTTAAGAAAGTACTGGATATGATGGAAAAGCTGATGATGTATCACAATATGGCTATGCATTTTTGTAGCCATGCTGAGGGATGGCAGTGTCAATTGGTCATTTCTGTGCATTTTAAACCACCATCATTGTATAAATACTATGTCTTTGTACATTTAGGTAAACAACTGGTGGTGTGAATTCACCACTCAAGTGCCATTAAACTACTGCAGAGGAGGAGGTCACAGTGACATAATAAATGTACTCAGTCAACCTAAAAGAGGAAAAAGCAAAAAAAAAAAAAAGCAGTGAAAGTATGCTTATGCAGATGATACCTAGTTATAATTATGGATGAAGCCAGACAACACACATCAGTTATGCCTACAGGCATAAAGGCCTGGATGATGTGTAACTCCCTGCATTCAGACAACACCGAGGTTATTGTATGTGATCCTAAATATCTCAGAAGCACCGTGTGTAACCAGATACTTACTCTATACCTCTATTTCTACAGAGTAATTTTTGACAAAAACATGTCCTTTAACACTAAAAACTCTAGAGGGGGAAAAAAAAATCCCCTTGTAAAAGGTGATTCATTTTCTTAACCAGCAATCTTGAAATGGACAAGCGGTTAAGAAAATTAATCAACATTGCCCAACTTACACAACAGAAACTGATAAAATAAAATAAACAGTTAAAAAAACTAAATATAATACAAAAGCATATACATCATCATTATTGAGTCACTGTATGTACAAGTTAGCATGTACAGTACCAGTGAGCCAAAAGCACAATCTTCAGCCTGCTCTAAACTTCTTAAGGTAGTTTTTTCCCCCTCTACTTCTGGTTCTGCATGATGTCAGGGAGAGCAGATATCGGTCCCATATCCTCTATATAGAGGACCCCATATCTAGAGGGGGGAAAAAATCCCCTTGTAAAAGGTGATTCATTTTCTTAACCAGCAATACTTACTCTATATAGAGGATATGGGTCATTTCAGGCACATAAGTCTGGCTGTTAGATCAGAGAGCACGCCTACCTGCTGCTCAAATCTTTTGTTTGCGACGGGCAGACAGAAGAAAACTGCCTTAAAGAGAGAGTTAAATGACTTGTTTGTGAAAGTGTTTGAACTGAGGGGCTGCTCCAAGACCCATTATAAGATAATTAAGGATTATTTTCAACTATGAATCATGCAAATCTCCTCTAGCAAGAATATAAATATGGAGCTGAAAATGTGTGGAAATAGGTCCTCTTTAAATCTGTGTCTAATGCATTTAGTCATTTTGGTATCATAGATAAGTAATTTTTGCAATATTTGAGAAAAGAAAATCATAAATGATTTATGCAAAATTTTCCAATAGAGTGGAAATAGCACAGAACATGAATCCCAATGTGGTGACCCCTCATTGATTCCACCAACAAGTCAAATCATTTTTCTCTCAAATCTCACATCTCCATGGTATGAGCCTTAGCCTTTGAGTGATTTCAAAAGCTGAAGATACTATTAATTTATCTGATACGAGTCCAAAAAGATATGGCAACGAAATTACAATATCTAATTAACTCAGTGAGTCTTATAAATCGGTTTAACTGCAGTTCAACTTTGCTTGCTTTGTCAAATCCAATTAACAAAGAGGAAAGGACAGACTTAATGAAACAAGTGCACAATTAATGTAAAATATTAAACGGCTCTTATGCAACCCCAACTCCAGAAAATTTGGGACACTGTAAAATGCAAATAAAAATAAAATGCAGTGATGTGCAAATCTCATAATTTAAACCATGTTTTATTCACAATAGAACATAGAATACATGCCAAATGTTTAAAGTGAGAATGTTTTAATAATAGAACAGCATCTCTCATTAATATTCTTACTCGTTCCATGTTTACAGCCAAGTTTCTTTTGAATATTAGCCGTCTGGTTAGTCACATGGCAAAGGACTTACTGTCACAGCTTGTCAGCCGACAACGAAAACAGGACCCAAAAACAGCTCTGTAGTTAAAAGTTTTTATTTGGTATCAGAAGGAGCAAACAGGTGCTGGGGTGTGTTGGGAAGAGTCCAGTGGACGGGGAGCCACTGGGAAAGAGAGCGAGGGAAGTTAAGGTCTATTTCACTGTATCCTTAATGCAATGTAATTGGTGTGAGCTGAATTGTCTCAAGCTTACTTTTAAGTCCGGGAGGTGGTTGTTGGGAGAGAGGGAAACTAAGATGCTGCGAGGTTCCAAAGGTTATCAAGAGGTGCAAGGTGAGCATGCAGGCAGGTGGCGAATAATCCGAGTTGGCGATGCCACAGAAAGTGGAAATGTGAAGGTTCTTCAGCTGGTGAGTCAAGATGTCCTGGAACAAGGGAAAACAACAGGTAAGCACGAGAAGCTTGAGTTATCTGTAACTCAAGCTTCTCGTGGTAGATATTCTACTTCCACTGTGGTAAGTAGAATATCTGGAGGAGACTGGGTGGCACCACTGGTCTTTAAGTACTGGAACTGGATTGAAACAGGTGTGTGCAGCTGAAGAGCGGGACCAAAACTCCACCCTGCTGGGAGGAGCCTGCCTGTGGAAAAGGCCCAAGCCCAAAAGGACACAGCAACACCCAATACCATGACACTCATGGAGGTGCTAATCCTATGTATTAAATTTGTGATTGTGGCTTTTCTTTGTTTAGATGTTTAAACTTCAAACTAAAAATGAAGCATTTATCATGGCAGGTGGTGCTTTGCAGTCTTGTTAATTGCTTCCTTATTTCACTTTTCAGAAATGTTGATCAAAGGTAAAATGCATCCTCTTATTATCAATCTAATATATAGCTATAAAATCTGTGTACATCTAACTGCTAGTAATTAATCACATGTCACTCAAATGTTGGAGCCCAATTACAAGTTGTGTAGAGTCTCCACCATCAAAATACAAGCTCCGAACCACACAGACACCAAACGCTGGTAATTTATGATATTACAAAATATGGTTTGTGTAGGAAGACATTTAGTTTCTGTCACGTAGTGCATTTGAACAATATTAATTTTTAATTTTTTAAATATATAAAACTTATTATTAAATACATAAGAACATGAAGTGGAGCTCAAAATTACTAGTCATAATAGTTTATCCAAAGTTGTTTTGTATGTATGTGAATGTCAGTTGCTGCTTTGTTTTTATTGCTTCACGAGTGTTGTTGTACTTAATGATTCCTTTTTATTGACAATAATTCATCCAGACAGCTCAGATGGAACATTTTATTAAAGCAACTACAGGGTACATTTTGATATTTATCATAGGCTCTGACCTTTTCATCCACCATGATTCTGTGGAGTATTCATTTGTTTACATGAAACTTTTTTTCACCAAAGAATATAACGGCATTCTTAAGACCAGACAAAGTGTCTCATATTTTGACACCCTTGTCTTCAGTGTCATGTCAGTTTCTCAAGAAATCTGCTTGAGAAAATGACGTCCACTGAGATAAAACGTCACCATTCTGACATGAAAGTCCTCCTCACCTAGGCCTAATGTAGTTCATGTCTTAATCTAGATCTGATTGATGCCAGTATATTTTCTGGAAAATGAAAAGAGCCTTTGGCTTTTAGTTCAGCTAAATTCAGCTGTATATATATGACATCAAATGGTAACACATCATAGTACAGCCACCAACTTAGCTTGAAATCCCCCCAGATTTAACATGGGATTTCAATGCATTTTAATGTATTTGTAATAGGTTTTATGGTGACCTTGATGAATGTCAAAAGACAAAATGTTTAGGTCAAACAATAAAGTTGGTTTTTTTTCTATGAGTGTTGCTGGAGCTTTATCCTCAAAAGGAAAGTTTAAGTCTCACCATAATATAGTCTGCACCTTTAAAAGTAAGGCGTACTTGCAGTATGATGTGAGATGGGGAGGTTAAGCCACCCCATAAAAGAGCCTATGCCCCTAAAAGTACTAAATATTTACAGCGCAAGACGGGGAAATATTGGTTTCCTGCTAAAATACCCAACAGTAAAATTACTTACAGTAAAATTTATTTCTTCTTTCTCATAAAAACTTGAAATGCTCCTGGTATGTATTTATAAGTAAATAAAATTACACCCTAATCTCAGAACAAAATGCAAAATAAAGAAATGCTGTATTAAATCTGGGGGAATTACATTATAGATGGATGGCCAATGATTCTGTTATGCTCCCAGAGTTTTTGTGGTGTTTTTGATTCTTAGTTATTATACTGAGTTTGAGTTTGGCTTTGAGTTTTACTTTTTATTCTATTGTTTGAAGTTTTGCTGTTTGTTTAGCAGGTTGAGTTTTGGCTTCCTGTTTAGATAACTGATCATTTTGACGGATGGGTTTTCTCTGTAATTATTACATAATCTTTACCTTACAATATAAAGTGCTTTGAAGCGACGGTTTGTTGTGATTTGGCACAATTTAAATAAAACTGAATTGAATTGAACTGAATCATTCTAGTAATGATAATTCTCAGTTTAATTGCATTTTTTGAGTTCTGGCTTCTGTTAAGTTTCTACGGGGATTTTTACTGTATGCGTGTTTAGATTGTCTTACTCTTGTAGTGTTAGTTCTGAGTTCTTGATTTGTGTTTCAGTTCCTACTTTGACTTTTGAATTTGCATTTTTGTCTGTTCTTCCCTTTGTCTTGTTTTTCTGTGCTCTGCCCCAAATTTGTACACTGATGTTTAGAATTATTTATTTTTTATTTTAAAATGTTTTGAGCGCCTCTTCTTTTCAGCATTGATTGGTTATTTTGTTGTTCTGGTGTCTTGCTTCGGGTTTTACTTCCTCCCTCCCTGCCTGATTTTCCTGGCCTGTGTTGATTATGCAGACTTGTCTGTCATTCTTGTGTCCAATCAGCCCTTAGTGTATATATAGTCCTGTCCCCCCCTTTGAACATAGGACTGTTCACCCACTGGTTTTCCTAGCTTTTGTTCTGTGTTTATCGTTGCTTGTTAGTACAGAGATTGCTTAATTTCTTCAGGATAGACAGCTTTTATGTTGTATTTGGCTCAGTCCTCTGCTAATTTTTCGGGGGAGCTCCTTTTGTTAACATTTTGCTCATAATAAAATGTGTTGGCAGCTTGAAGTTTTGGCATCCTGTGTTTGGGTCCTTTCTCTCCTGAAGCATGAGACTCCTGGTATTCAGCCTGAGTGACACAATCACATTTTACAATGGTTGGTGGCTCACATATAGAATGCAGTAGTAAACTATTCATATGTTTTTATTGTTTCTCTGTAGCACACTGCGGTCAATTTTTAAAATCTTTAGTGCAATGCTGAACTTCAGTACATTAGCTTTTCTCTTTTTTCTTTCTCAAAGTTAGACAAAAGTAAGTTTAATTCCTCCTCGAATATAAAAATAGACTTTCTTTAACATTAAAGACACTGATTTACAATATTATAGTACCTAAAAATACAAACTAATTAACTGTGTCGTAAAAGAGGTAGTGTCTATTAAACATAGTGATGCTAAGTTTAACACTTGATGAAAATAATACTCATTAAATACTCACATTGAGAGAGTGATAATGTGCTGTAGGGTGAAGCTCCACATCTGTGTGAGTAGACCTACTGAGTTAATAACTGTCTTCAAACACATTCTTAAATTAGGGAGTTTATTTTTATCTGCTATACCGAGATTTCACTTAATCAGCTCCCTTTCTGTTAATGACTGTGACATCAGTTTAAGATAAAAAAAAAAAAAAGAAAAGACAAACTGTCATTAACATGCAGTGTATTTGTCATACACAGGGAATTGCTGTCAGTAGCAAATTGAGCAGGATGTTACTGATTTTTTTTTTTTCTCTGAAAAACCCCTCATGGTTACTGAGAAATGAAAAGCAATTATCCACTTCCCATCTGCCTTTGGAAACCCAAACCAACAATAACACGCCACAGAGGAAAGTAATGACTCATGGTCACTCTTGATCTCATTCTTTAACAGGGGAGAACTCCCATGCCATTGGCCTCCAGTCAAGCAGCCAGGGTGCACGTCACACACTGAGAAACTGAACCCTGCAGTGCAGCGCTGGGTTCATGCTGGCGTAGGGTGGGAAATGTGTTTACATCAGCGCGTACAAATCTCTTTGTGTGCCTATCTGTCTTTGTGAACAGGTGTTAATGCATCGTTGATCAAATCATTTTTTAATTGTGTGTTTTTGTCTGTGTGTGCAGGGTAGATTTAGTGAAAGGCATTCTTTCATAATCTCAGTTCCCAGTGCAAGTATGTGGGTGTCTCCTCCAAGTGGCACATGACTCAGTTATATTTAGTATAGTTTTAGCTGTACTGTATGAATGCATTTGCATCATTGTGTACGTAAGCCCAAACATATTGCCAAGCCAAGTGTTTCTGTAATGAATTGCACTCCCACATCATCTAAATACAGCAATGTTTATGATCACTGCTTAGGTGATTTAAAAGATTTGCAGCCTTAAAAATGTATCTTCTGTGTCTTTGGTTGCATTTCATATAAGAAACTTTTTGTTTATTTGCAATATAGTCTTGACTGCAGTAAGGCAGACATGTAGGCAAGACATTTTTATATTGATGTTAATGCCTTAATTTTCTCTTTATCAACTTCCCTTTTAGAAAACTTCACTTTTCAGCAGTCCAATAGCACTGCATTCTGCACCAAAGGCTTTTTGTTAAAGCAATAAAACTTGATGGTACAAATCCTTGTGGGGGTAATTTTACAAAAGAAATGTTGTACCGGATGGTAAATTCCCTTCCACAATAATAGAGTCTCACAGACATAAAGCGGGTTTAGAGGAGGAACACAGACAAAATGAATGCTTGTTCATCTACAAAGCAAGTGCGGTTATGAAGGAACCTGTTGGGGCGTTTTAAGGTCATTTCATGTGTCACTTCCTCTACTAGATGAATTCCAAGTGACTAAAAGTGATGATAAAGACTCAAGAATCACCTAGTCTTGGGTTGTCAAGATACATCATTATGAAATTAAACCTAACAAAGCAGGATGCTTGGCGCAATTTATGGTGCAAACAAACATCTTTAGTAATCTGCAATAGCTGGCTTGTGCATAATTCACATAAGATTGTTCCCAAGGACATTTGGGAATTTTGAATTAAAAACTCTGTAACAAAGACTGAACAATGATAGAAATGCCTGAAGAAAATGAAGAAATAATTGTGCAACTGATGCTCTTTCACATTCAGCGTCTAGTATAGGTGTCGACTAAGGTGTTTACCAAAAGACAAAACAATTAAATGCCACAACAATCAGCTATACCTAGTGAAAAATATTATACTCGTTTATGGATAATGAGCACAGGCTATTGATCCACCACATGATTATTGAGGTAAAAGCCACTTTTTTTTGCCAGTTTTTGACCTGAAAATCAATTACTACAAAGGGAATAACAATACCTGAAGTTCAACACAGAGAACCAAATGTGTGCCCTGGGGGTTCAGTTCTGGGACCATTTCTGTTTTTGTTATGTTTATGCTATATTTATCATCTTTATACTGATGATATGGATCGTGACTACTCCTAACCAAGCTCTCTGTGAGCGAGAATAATCTTCTCATGCAAAATCAAAACCAGTCAGCCTTTCACTACATCTATCACTTCAGTTTAGAACATTGCTACTGGGTGAAAATATCAGTATGATTGACTACTTTCTGTCTTTTACTGCACACAGCAACCGGTGGTAGCAAAACACTGTTTCTAACACTTGAGGCAAGGGATAGATTTTCCACTTTTATGCCATAGATGAACGCATACATCATGACATTGCTGGATTGCTGCATCCTCTTACTGCTGATGTTTTTATATGCATGCATCTCCACAATGCTTTTGTACACTGGGAAGTTTACAGTATATTGTTATTTATATGGTTGTTCTTGCTTTACTCACATCTTACTCACTGGCTTACATTCATCAAAAAACTGTGAGAAGTTGTCTCTGGTCTCAAGACTTCTCTCTGTCCCAAAGGTTTGAGCTGATTTTGGAAAAAAGAAAGCTCAGATTAGTATCTCCCTCATGTTGGTATCAGCTGAAAAATCAGCTATATTGCTCCATACAAACTTAATGACTCTGCCTAAACTCCATGAATGACTTCAGATGTGAGGGACTTTGGTTTATAATCAATGAAATGAACATTTGAAAACATCAGAATATGAATAGAAAACTAAATGGAACAATGTGGCTCAAAAATGTTTTGTTCAGCTCCTCGGTTCACCTCTGTCTCAAACAAGCCATTTTAGCTACTGTCTTCTTTAAGGTCATCCTCAGTTTAGGTTAACTTTCTTCTGATTGTGTCAAGACAGGCGTTGTGGCAGGCAGAGTTATGACCCAAATTGCAGGACTTGGCAGATAAAAGTTAAGTGGCTTTATTTCAGTGTTCGCGGGTTTGATATAAAAATCGTCCAAAGACAGATACTCTGAAAACAGGACACAGACAAACACATCACCATGAAGGGACAATGCAACAAAGAACAGAGGAAAATATATACACACCAGGTAATGACAATTAGAAACAACTGAGTAGAAAACATAGGAAGCAAAACTAAGCATAAAGCACAAGGACCGAAAGGCACGCCAAAATAAAATAGGAAGTAGCAAAACACAGAGACCAAGACTAAGACACATGAACCTGACACCAGGACAGGAAGGTAAACAAACACAGAGAAACAGCTGACTACACACAAGAGGGGCTAAGGAGAAAACACAGAAACAAAGACAAGACTAGGGTGGACTGGATCAGAATGGAACAAACACAACACAAGGAACTAACGGCACAGAAGCCCTAAAAGTCATAAAACTCAAAACCGTGGATCCTAGACCCAGGGACCATGACAGATTGGCTGCCCCACATAAACATGATTGAATGCCAGATGTGTGGGGCTTCTGTGCCTGTGTGCCTGAGTTTACTATATTAAGAATATCCTCTCATGCTCTAGCGTTATAGAGACCTGAGATGAAAAAAAATAAACTGTTGGTAACTGAGCATGTAGAGCAATGGGAAACCTAAGCTTTCTGACATACAAGGGTTACTTGTGCATATTGACATCATCATTTAAAAACTTTGCCCATGTTTAATATGAGCATCCACCATTGTGATGATGGAAAAATGAGGAAAAGCATTATTGGTTGAGTTGTCTAATCTCCTTCTTCTCGGTCAGGGCATACGTTTGGCTCTGAAACACTTAAAAACCAGTATAACTCAGTGACCAATGTATCTGTCTCCATGTTTGTTACGTTCCCCTAAAAAGTTCAGGGGATGTGGGAAAGTACCAAAAAGTGTTTGAGTTCACAAAAAGTAGAAATGGAGGCAAAAGTGTTAAAGTAAAAGCTTTTTATTAACAGTTAAACTGAACGAGATGGACAGACCACTGTCACCTTCAAAAGGAAGAAAACCAAACAAAAAAGAGAAGTTAGTCACCAAGCCAACCGAGAAAGTTAAAAAGGCCTCAATCAACAAAGCCCCCTCCTCGCCACAGAGCAGGAGTAAGCAGCCACAACACACAGCTC
Organism: Pterophyllum scalare; assembly: GCA_024447675.2. Lineage (NCBI taxonomy): Eukaryota > Metazoa > Chordata > Actinopteri > Cichliformes > Cichlidae > Pterophyllum > Pterophyllum scalare. The sequence continues at coordinate 115,468 of JAMQGT020000332.1, read as the reverse complement.
ACAAGTTGCATCACAAAGGCTCTCCGGCACTGGAGAGCTCCACTCTCTGACCTTAAATACACTGGGTTAATTGCTGAACTGAGTCAGCTGTATAAAAGGGTTAAGCTTAAGAAAGAGCAAGCCACACCCAAAAGTCAAAAATAATGCAAGATTACAGTAAGTACAGCTAGAACTATTAATATACTTGAATATTAAAGAATTCAAAGCAAGAATTCAAAAGTACAACAAACACAAAAATCAAAACTTCAAGCAACGGAACAGCAATAAAACCCAAATAGAAACCCAAACCCAAATTATATCAATCGAAAGTCTGAAACTTGGAAGCACAAAATTGGGATTGGGTCTTTTTAATAAGACACTCTTTTAAATAGTAAAGGCATGGCTGCTCTGAGTGAGAGGTAGGTGCTAATTGAAATACATTTTAAACAACTGGCTATCCAGTAAGTACATGTTTTGCGTCTGTTTTGTCCTTGCACAAGTGAGTTTTAAAGTAAATTATGGATGCACCTTGCTAACCACCTTAGTCAGCCAGAACTAGCAGTAGGTGATAACTAACCGTCTCCATCGTCTCATTTACTTCTGTTAATATTCATCTAAAAAAAACAAAGGTGGTATTAGGCTAAATCCTATATTCACATCTTTAAAATGGTATTCTATCAACCATTAGGTGATATCACTAGCTAAATAGTAGCTACATACAGTTTATGGAAAGTACCGTTTTGGACCCCCTTAAAGACGAAATGTTACATTTCAAGGGTATTATGGGTGGGGGCAACTTGGGGTTCACCATCTTGCGCAAGGATATCAACATGCAGATTGGAGGAGCCAGGGATCAAACCACTAACTTTCAGATTCATACACCACCCGCTCTACCCTCCTGAGGGACAAGGACAGAAACCAAATTTGGATCAACATGAGTTGTCACTGTTAACACAAAAAAGGTCAGATTATCCAGACATAATGAATTTTCTAAAAACTGCTTTGTATGTCAACCCTAAAGATCTTCTGAACAATAATAGTTGGCTTACTGAAGGTTATTGACAAGTAATTATATCCTTTTTTTTTAAAGACTTTTTGGCTTTATTAGATAGTGCATTGAAGAGGAGACAGAAAGGCAGGGGGTGTGAGAGAAGACACGGAGCAAAGGGCCTCAGGCTGGAGTCAAACTGGGGCCACTCTATTTAGCCTTGAGGCGTACAGTCGTCTGCTTGACCTGTGAGCTAAACCGGTGCCCAGAGGTAATTATCGTTTAAATTGAAATCAAATATCTGCTTTGTCAGGAATGAACAACTGCAGTTTTTCTAAATGGAAAGAAAATTCTTTGCACACTGTCACGCCGGGAGCTGCACTCTCTCATTTAAAATGTTGCAGTATGTGACAAATCTAACAATTGCAGCTTAAACCAATAGTCAACAATAAATCAGTCGCACATTAAGCCCCGATATTAAAGAGTTTGTGTCAATTTTAACGTCATATCTGATGCCTTTAACTGAAAGATCTTGTTTGATCAGTGCTACCTAAAGCCCCATACTTTGACGGCAGTTGTCAGCAGTAGCATGTCATCAAAAATAAGAAATAGTATAGAAATCTATAATAAAAAACCAGTCTGCAGTAGAATTTGATTCTCCTTCCACTGAGTCTTATCTCTGACCACAGTGATTGTTCATGAATAGTGTTTCAGAACTTAGTATCATAGTTTGTAGTGATTTCTAGTAGTTACTCATAAAAATTCAAACAATTTATTAGATAAAGATAATTCACATATGCGCTATGAGGACAAATTTGTCTCATTCATCCAGCTGTGAATTCACATTTGAGAACGTGTGTGTAAACTACACTCAAAGTTTTGAAGTCAAGTGAGGGTCCTTACCTCACCGAGACACAGAGTGCTTTAATGAGGACAACTATATTAAAATATTGCATATCTAGAAAGATCTTCATCCCACAGAAAAGCATCCAAGAGAGCATTTCATCCTCCACAGTCTTTAAATAGCGTCTCTGTGAATCATGATTCGCTCAAAGAAGACGTTTTGGATTGTGTCACTGTTTCTGTGACTGACATGATGACAGCAGTACACATGAAGATGACAAAAATGGGAATGTAGGTGGTGAGGGGATATTTATAAATTGTGTTTATTTTCTTCTAAGTTAATCATACTTGATGGGTCCAAATAATCCAAAACAACAACAAAGACTTGTGACATGAATTAAGTTAGTCTTTTCAACTTGTGGAAGCTAATTTTTGCCTGTGTAATCCTATTTAGCAACACTTGTGTACCGTGCATCCCTGTGGCTCACTAAAAATTCACCATTTTGTTCTTTATGATTTGTTGTCTTTGATCACTCACAGCTCACAGAGAACATGATTAGTATACTTTTATCTATAATGTGATAGTACGTAAATCTTCCAGGTTGCTTCTGTACCCTTCAGTGTCTCAGCTGGAGTAGTCACCAGCTATACCTCTCCATACTTTCCATATTCTATACTTTCTCTCATGTACCCTGAACATGTAATGTTTTGCAAATCAAAACTTACACCCCTCATTTCTTTATATTTTGCTTCCAAGGAGTCAGTCTTTCTTTTAATTTTTTTTAAGTGGTCTTGAGCATCAGTTCTCAGTTGTTTGTTTGTTGTGAAGCTACTTAACACAAACCCCTGACTAATTAAAGCATAAAAAATACACCTAATTAACTCAAAGGAGAATAAATTGTGTCTTTAGTCACTTTGTTACTAGTAGCCTGTCACAAAAATGTGTAATTTGTTTTCTTTCTTTAGTTGAATCTATGACAAATGCCAACAATAATACAGTTTGGCAGTCAGAGAGTTGTATTTTTTCCACCAACAATTAGCTGAAAACTTGGCATATCTCAGTAAGGTGTCCAGTGGGTTTTTTAATTTTTTGAGGAAACTGGAGAAGTGGAGGACAAAAGAAGAAGTGGCAGGCCTAAAAACCTATGTATGATAGTAAGTATATATGTATGAACGTATGTATGAAAGACGTGTCCTTAAGAAATAAGAAAAATTCAGCAAAGACCTCACGCAGGACCTGGGAGATGCATCTGGTCCTTCATCTACCGTCAAGGTTTGGGGCCACCATAATGAACACAGAAAACTACAGTCTAATTTTAATTCACCATTCAATGCCACCTGGAAAGGATCTGATTAGCAACTCCTTCCTTTTTCAGCATGACAATGATCTCAAACACATAAAAGCATACCTGGATTGAAAAACACACAATGGAACACTATCAGTCATGGATTGGCCTCCCCAGAGTCTGAAATTCAACATCACTGAAGCAGTGCAGCATAATTTTTGATAGAAAACGGAACAAAAGGCAGCCAACATTAAAAGAAGAGCTTTGATTGCCCTTTGAGGAGCCTGGAGAACTACTCCTGAAGACTAGAATTGTACAGACTCTGTTGTTGTCCTGTATGCTGTATTTCCATGTTTCATCGTGCCATCCATTGATGAATTCAAAGGCATCATAAAGAATGTGATAATGGAAGCATGAAGTTGTTAGTTCCTGAAAGTCCACTGCTGTTTTGGATGTGGAATTTTGAATTTCATGTTGCTGCACATTGTTTGTTGCATGTTAATACCCTGTGAATTTCATACAGCTGCTGCTGTGATGAGGTCTCTTGTACAACAGAGTTTGATGTCAGTGGACTGAGTTATAAAAAAAAAAAAAAAAAAAAGGTAAAATAAATAAAATATTTATTTAGATGTTTTTAAATAGACTGCTTTTTGTATGGTCTGTTTAACCATGTGCATATTACGGCACAGTAAGATGCTCAGTTTTAAAGTAAAAAAACAATTACAACACAGCAAGAAATAGGTCAGCCGAACTTCTGTTTGTTTGTTTTTTATGGCAATTTTATAGTTGGAATATCTTTTTTTTTATTTATTATTTTTATAGTTGGAATATCTAAGTAAAAAGTTGATGGAATACACAGATTGGAGCAGATATCTGAACTGAGCAGAGTGCTGTTGAAATGGTGTTCAGGATCACTGAAATACTCTGGTCAGTCACCTTTAATCCATTTTGCTTTATAATATATCACAAAAACACCACCTTTCCCATGCACGTTTATTTTCACCATGACGAAAAAAGAAACATCACATTGTCTGGTCTCAAAACAAACTATCAGAGGGCAACGTGGAAAATAGTATAAAAACATGATAATTTTTTTTTGTTTTCCTTCAATGAAAAAAAAAACAAACTTGCAAAACAAAGTACCTTTATGTAATTGTTTTCTCTTCCACTGAGCATACTGACAACTCAGTGACACAGTGACCATTTCTCCTTCGCTAACTTGTATGGAAAACACTTTGACTCATGGTCCCGGGAGAGACTGATGATAATGATGATGCTCCTTTTTATGTTCATGATGCAACAGGATGTCACAGAGAGTCTTACTCAGGTTCAACTTTATGACAGACTCATAGGCAATGACTTTGTTGCTTAGGACTGACATTTATTTAAATCTCTAAACATGGACAGAGAACTGACCAAGAGCAGTTAGATAATGTAACTAAATGCATGATGCTAAAGGAGCAAAGAAAATCTGATTACAGCTGGTCACAGCTTCCAACTGAGAAATTCAAGCAGTATAAATGCTCAGCATAATAAAATGACCCCGTATTAGGTTGCTGTTGTTATTAGTAGACATTGAGGACAGTGTGGTACTATAAGTAGTAGTAATATGATTATTATAACACTTAGAGGACAATTGTGATTATAGCTTTCATTACACAGAACCCGGTTACTATGAAAAATGGAAATAAAAACATTGTGCAATGATCTGCAAATAATTTAAATGCTAAGATTATTTGAAAAAAGATACCATGTAAAAGGTAGTCCAGAAAAAATTGCATTAATTTTGAATTTGATGCCATTAAAATTACTCCGAAAGTTGGGACAGGGGCACAGTTACCACTGTGTTGCATCATCTCTTCTTTGACACTATGCATCTGGGGACCCAGCAGCTGAAATCCCACTGGTAATGCCTCCTTTGTTGTGTAAATGTTCCATAACACCCCAAATCTTTTCACTGAGAGTCTAGAAAGTCTGGACTGCAAACAAGACCACTGACTGTAGAGGCATTGTCCTGCTGAAATAAGAAAAGCTTTACATGAGAAAGATGTTGTCTAGAGGGCAGCATCCACAGATATGCAAGTTACTCATGCTATGTGCAGTAATGTAACCCTATATCATGACTTCAAAAAAGAATTCAAAAGTGTGTTAATCGGAGTACGGGGCAGTCTTGTTTACTTTCTATTTTTTTTTTTACCTCCACCAAGGAGATTATGTTTAGGTCGTGTTTATGTGCATGCCATTCTGTTTTGAATTAATTCTGATAAAACTTTGAAAAAACTTTCAAATTTGACTTACATCCAAACTTAATGATTTATTGGTCAAAAATTGACTAAAAGCCTCATAGCCTAGAAATTATGTTTCTTACAAGTGTGGTGTGTATTGTGAACAGTTAGAAAGTACTGAATAAAGATTTAAAATATGTCACATTAGACCTCTGACCTCTCCTTCAAGGTCAAACTTTCATAAAATGTCTTATCTTTAAAACTATGCTTAAAATTCTACTGCCTTTGTTTCTACTGGCAACATTTGAAAAATGATACTGGTATATGGGAGATTCTAAATATGATCTCACTTTTACATTTCTCACCTGCCTTTCCTTCACGTTGACCCTAAAATGTGTTCCACCTTTAAAGAACTTATCGTCAAGAGAAAGAGAATGAGCTGTGTGGTTAGTTTGAAATGTGCTGTAGTGTAATATTATATAAGGGGCTCAAGCTATTCGTGTTCAGTTATTTACAAATCAGTACTATCCATTACCTACTCCTACATAATGTTTGTGTAATCAAAGTAAGCATCTGTCATGCTACCGTTATCTGATTTTTACTTGTAATGTTTTAAAAAGAGCAAAGAAAACAAAATGAATATATACAAAATATAATACTATTCCTTTAAAAGAATATTACCCAGTCTTTTGTTGCATTGTTGCCACTTTTTTTCTTCTTTTTTAAATCAAGACTGAGGTCTCTGAAAGAACACCATCAATTTAACATACATGAAACATGCCAGAAAACTTTTAGGTCTGCCCAATTAGTCTGGGAATTAGAATTTCAGCTGAACTGTTGCACCTCTTGACTTTAATTACAGGTTTGCCCGCACAGGAGCAATAAAGTATTCTCGCAGATGGAGCACAAGAGCCCTTTCAATTTCAGGGCAGAGATTTTAAAACATCCCAGCTCTGTAGTAAAACAATAAGCCTGCCTTCTAGATGTTAACATCAAAAACAGTTCTGCACCAAATTCACACAGATACATCAGATGTTCATACCAACTTGACTGCTGCCTTACTGTTAGAGCTGTCATTCTACATCGACAAAAAAAAATGACAGCCACCCCTTGAGATTTTAAGTGTGTGTAACACTTTTTTTTTTCGCAAGAGCAGCACTATTACTCTCCTCTCCTGCTCTACTTGTATGAGCACCATCGGCCTTGTATTTCTCTGTATGATAGATACTTCTGTTGATTTAAAGTGAGATTAGGTAACTTGTGCATTAACCGAGTTACCAGGGACCACTGTGGTCATAATGAATTTCTTTATATTGGTCATCATTAGGTGACCTGAGCCAATAAAACAGTGCCAAGCTTCTGGCAGAATGGACTGCAAATTCACCACTTCTTGTAGTTACATTAAAATAATAATAATAATACAAATCAATCCAGCTTATTTAAGAAGAACAATAAACTATCTGCTTGCCTCTGTTTAGACTTTATAACGGATGTAACATAACTTCTTTTGTAAAGTACTCGAAGATCAGCTCTGGGATAAGCAGCTTGAAATAATGAACAAACCAGGTCAAAAAAGGATTTATTTTCCTGCACACGTTGTGAGGGGAATGCTTTCTGTTTAAGCTTTACCCCTGTGGTAAAACACTGAAATTAGCATTCTCATATTAGCATACTGTGCAGTTTTGCTTTATTAGTAAGTAAAATGACTAAGTAAGTACAGCTGTCACAGCAAAGCCTCTGAGTGTACTGAATTGAGCGATAGCCTGCCAGTCAAGGGACAACAAAGGAGACTAAGCTTTAAGATAACTAACACATTAAATGGTTCTGTTTATATTGAACATTTTATGTGCTGAATGAATGAATGCATGCATGTATGAATGAATAATAGATTTACACTAAAACTGTGTGTACAGATCCATACAGTCTTCAAAAGAGAAAACGGAGAAAACAGGTTTGAAACTCGGTCAGCAATCCCTGTAAATAATCTGAATAATTATAGCTGTATTTCATCTAGTTTAGCCAAACCTATAGGGCCATGTTGTTCATTCTCTGGCATGGATTACTTGGACATTTGATACATAGCTGGACAAGGATGGCAGTTTGAACTGTCTGCTGTGGAGAAGGTCTAGGATCTGTGTGAGTGGGCCATTGAGCCTGGAAATGATCCTAAAGAACTTTAAGATTGATTTTTTTTCTACCGTTTTTATATTTGGTTGGAAAAATTCATTTATCAGTAAAAACATTCTCAATGTGACACATTTCATGTGTCTAGACTGACAGAACAATTACATCAAGCATTTTTTTTCCATTTGTTTTGACGTGCTGTTATAATGTTATGATCTGGACCCAGATGCAGGACCAAAGTCAGCAGTTAAGGAAGAAAGGAAGGAAAGAGACACAGGTAGGCTAGATAGACATCCTAGACCAGACTTTTTGCCCTTCATGGTGGGTGTGTTATTTAAAGTAAATTTAAAAAAATACCATGTGTGTATTGCTACATTGTGGCATCCTGTGATTTTTTTTGAATTAACAGTATTCCTAATTATATAAGTTGCAGTGAACACTGCTAATGCTTATCAGAGATCCAAGGATACAGCAGTAGGCTGTAACGAAACAATGGACCGACATTGCAGCTGCACCAAAATGCTATATTTGATTAACATCACTTAGAAGCAAGGATATCTCCTCTCCTCTGGTGAGATTTGAAGAATGTGTTGATGCATGAATGGACTCGAGGATGGAGAAGATGAGGATGAATAAATACACATGAGGAGCTGATTGTAATTGTTTTCTCCTGTGTCTCATTTCCCAGGCGAAGTGAAGTTAATAAAGGACATAAAACAACCAAAGATACACAAGTGACATAACAACCAGTAAGAGACAATTAGCAACAATAAAAAGGGTGGCAAAGAAACAATTGGCAAACAAGGAAAGGAACTGCAGGGGAAAAGGGAACACTAAGAAACACCATGAAGGAAATCAAATAATCAGCAACCTAGCCCCAAATAATTTAACAAAACCCAACACCATGGCACAGCTTTACAAGTGAAATGATTTGCAGTTAGATTCACAGTTCTTTAGTCTGTTAGCTTGGCAGGCATCTCAACCTGAGTACAAGGGCCTTTTCACAGCAGACATTTTGACATGCCCCAGGCATGGGTGTTAATTTCATGACAATTTCAATAGCTCCAGTCTAGTGCAGTGAGAGTGAGAGTGAGTACTCATGCACAAAACCAGGACCCTGAAACTAAAGCAGCCATTGCCATCAACAAATGTAAATGATGAGTTTAATTACAGATGCATTTCGTCACACATACTGCTAATCCAGACGCATAATTACTGACGGTACAGTGATGCTGGACATTACTCATTTCGAGGTGCGAATTATATGTTCAGTGATTTTAATAAAAGCCTGTGTATCTACATTATCATCAGGTATTAGAGAAAACACTGCTCATTGAACCCAGCAGCTGTAAGCGCTCAGCATGGCAGACTGATTCACCCGGGAGGGTGGGAGACTATGTATGTCATGGCTGAACTTGCAAAGTTGTACCTTGTTAATGATAAACTTCAGTGTTAAAAGGCATTTGTAAGTGAAGAAGGTACTTTCAGGTACTCTCTTATTTCCCACGGGGTCACTGCAGCAGATGGACCTGGATGGTTGTTTGGCACATGTTGTACACCAGATGCCCTTCCTGACAGACCCCTCCCATTTATCAGGGCTTGGCACCAGCACTAGGAGTACACTAGCTTGTTAGGCTGTGTTTGTGTTTCCTCCTGGTTTCAAACCAGGAATCTTGTGCTCTACAAAGCCACATTGGATTGTTGGGTGTCTTTCTGTTGGGTCTTTATCTTTAAACATAAATCGGCACCATATAAATAAAGCCAAGCTGAACTGAAATGCACTGTTTGTAAAATCTAAATGCACTTACTGATGTAACAGATGACAGGAAAAACTTCAGAGTCGTTTTAGGTTAATGACTCTGAAGTTTTGGGAGGATCAATTATCCTCCAGGAACGTCTTCTGTGAAGTGTTTTTGAAAGTGATTAGGCATTCCCTGTGGTTAAAAACAAGGGGGGGAAAGGCCTCTCAGATGAAGTAGTCCTTGTCTTTGCTGGAATTTGTTCTCTTATTAAATGGCACGTATGGAAATCAAGTCTCTCTTCTTTATGAGGTAAAGATTTACTAGCTGACTGGAGATTTGGTGTTCAGAAAAACAAACCACATACTGTGGCTCACATTGTGGATTTGTTTTGTAGCCAGAGGGTTAATCAGCGACAGTGGAACAAAGATGCAATTTCTCTGTTTGTGCTCATTATGGGGTTTACTGACAGGATTTCACAGTGTTGCCAGTTAGTTCAGTTATTTACCATTTTGGCAAAAATGTTGAAAGCAGCTGAAAAGTGAATTATAACTTGGTTCTTTCTGCAGACTTTTAGCTTTTGTTTGTATGCATGTGTCTGATATTTCATTATGTCTGTGTTATATAGAATTTATCTGGTTACATCTTTCTTCCAGTGTTATTACTTTTAATTCCCTCTCTTCTTTTTCTCCTGCAGACTGCAACACCATCCACCCACTACTCTCACCTTTCTGGTGCAGTGTCCACAAATCAGGCATGAGATTTATCTATTAAAAGGAATATCAGTGGAGGAGAGGAGGAGGAATACTTCGATCTCGTGGATTGCTTCAACATGTGCTGCACAAAACCACGTGCAGCTCAGAATTATTAAAACCAAGGAGCTGGACGCTGCTGATTCTTTCATTTGAGGAGGTGGAGATGATGCAAAGGGTAGAGGGACTGCACTTCGGGATACACAGACGTAAGCAGAAAACTGTACCAGAGGAACTGGTACAGTTCTGCAGAAGAAACTTTTTCTTATGAATCTTCCTCCCAGGTCTCTTACATTCAACAAAATAACATTGAGGTGTTTCGCTTGATCTGATGTCTGCTCTGCAGAGGTCTACCTGAGCATGCTAGTGAGGCAGGCAGGGAGGCTGCTCTGTCTCTGTGCTGCGTCTGGAAGCATCCACAGCACATAGGGGAGCATGAGAATAACTTTAAACTCCAGCTTAGAAAACACCTTCCACTCACTGTGATACAGCTATCGATCATGTGTCGACTCAACTTCATTAAGTATTTGTGTTGCTGCATACTGCAACACTTCCTGTATGGAAAATCTCAAAACTTAGACAAATTTGCAGGGTATTTGCAGGTATATTAACTGATAATGGATGAGTTACACTGTGAAGCAATCTAAAACATGCCACACAGAATATTTTGTACAAACATCTGCACATTGCTTGTACAGCTGTTAGTATCTTACTTATTTAACCTACATTTCCAATAAATATAGACTATTAGCATTCTTCAGTTTTATATATAAAATGCAGTTCTCATTTTTCATTCTATCTTAGTAAGTCCTCTCATGCTTCACTTCCTGCTTCTGCAGATCATCAGCATCGCTTTCACTCATTCACCGAAGTTGTGTGCAGCTTTTGGATTTAAAGGCTTTTCAATTTCAATCTGAGCTCCTAGCAGCAGTTTTCATACATAAAAGGTATTACCTAACATTGCTCTTTCCACTCCCCTTTCATTCTGATATGACAGCACCTTGACCACAAGAATGCTGCAAAGCAGGTATCTACATCTGCATGCACATTTAATATATTTGCTAGACTGGTGTTTACTTTCATTATGCAAAAAAAAAAGTATGATTTTCATCTTAACCAACTTCACCATACACAATATAACCAATAATCTGTGTGCCGGTGTGTGCTGAGGTCCTTTCAATAAAAGAGGAAGATTGAGAGAGGGAGGAGGTCTGCACCACAAGAGGAATACAAAAGAAGAGGGCAACCGGAAGTGGTGCTACTCCTAGTTCAGCCAGAGAGGGGCAGAAGAGAGCTGGAGATGCCCTCTTGAGCCAGCATAGTGAACATTGCCTGTGGAAAGTGCAGGTTACTAAAGGACATCTCAGCTGTTTAGTCACAGAGTTGCAATCCAGATATTAATTCCACTAGTTTCCTTAGGTATCTCTAAAAGTGGTCACTGTCAGCCTGTGAATAAGGAGACACATATTGTGATATCAAAGCTGTAATGTATTATTAATCTGAGAAAAGGTTTTCTGTTCACCTTTGCTAAGTAATAATGTCCATTTATAGACATTAATACATGCATGTGCAGACAGACACACGTACACTTCATGCACCAGATGTTCCTTTCTTAAACCTTTGTCCCATGACGCATAGCGTTCTCCACAGTGTGGATGACATCAGCACTTTGAACAAGTCACACACTGGTCCAACAATGATTCATCACATCAAGGTTTTCTCACTAATCACGGCAGAATCAAGTGAAAATTAGATTAAAGCAACCTTTCTGACCATCACATTGCGCTCAGTAGCCTCCAATATGACATTACAGTCATGTGAAAAGGTACATCCCGTGCACATTGTTCCCTTTTGCCAACACATGTGGACAAGCAAAACTCTTGAACCGGAAAGACCGCTTACACACAAAGGTACAACACCACAAAGAAAATGAATTAAAAATATCAACAGATTCGCTTGTGGACAAAGTCAATAACAACCTTGGTCTCAAAAACTTGTATTGCCTGCTTAGCAAAAATAGCTTCTCGTAGGCGTTTTGCGTTTGACTAGTCTTTGACACTTGCATGCTGAAATTGTTGACCACTGCAGACTTTCTTCAGTTTGAGAGTTTTTCTTGCATACCAATTATTTCAAATCCTCCCACAACATTTGCTGTTGTGCTTATGATTATTAATTTGTTCAAAGGCTCTCTTCCGGTTCAACTTCAACTTCAAGCACTCTTTGCTATGATGCAGAATTCATTGTTCAATCAGTCACTGCATGTTGCAAAAATCCTGATACAGTGAAGCAACCTCAAACAATAACGTGCCCACTGCCATCATGCTTCATAGGTGGTATTAGGGCCTGCTGTCTACTATTATATATAATGCTCTTTTTGGACAGCAAAGATTTTTCCTGGCACAATTCCCCTACAGGTCAAATTTCTGCAGCCTCTTTCTGTTTGTAATGCACTTTTGCAAGTTCTGGGGACCTTGGAGACTTTTTTTTTTTTGGATCAAAAAGTGTAGTGTTGGGATGAGTTTGTTGGAGTGGACAGTCTTGGAGAGGTGCCACACAAATGCAGTGGTTAGCACTGTTGCCCCACAGCAAGAAGATTCTGGATCCTTGCCTGATGATCAGCTGAGAACTTTCTGTGTGGAGTCTGGGTGTTCTCTGTGTCCCCCGTGTGGGTTATTTCCAGGTGCTCCAGTTTTCTCCCACAGTCTAAACACATGCATTTTAAGTTAATTGCTGAGTCTGTGTTAGCCACCCGCCTCTGACCTTATGACAGCTTTGCATGGCGCCACCACGCAATTCTACAGTCATGAGCATACCAGACTATACAAGTCAAGGGTTTAAATAAGACATGTTCCATATGTTACTCACTAACGAGGTACAAATCACTGGCACTTCAGCGAGAACCCTTGTTTTAATTTCATTGCTCATGAGAGTGCAAAATATATTTTTATTTTTTAACTTTTCTTTGAGTCTGATCTGCTCCTTTTATTTTAAATCATGAAAATGACCAAATGATCAAGTCAACTTAAAAGTTTCTATTTGAATATATCACCTTTATTTATAAGCACTATTTCAAGGAGGATGCAAATACATTTTGACATGCTTGAGTGGCTGACCTCATAATAGATCAAATGCACTATCATAATCACTTAAAACATATACTTGATATGTTTGATAGAATGCAACATTTTTGCTTCACTTTATTGTTAGCACTGGTCTTCTTCCCTGCAAATAAACAAAGCCGGTCTCAACTCAAGGAAAGAGTAAGGAGGAGTGAGCGTGAGTCTATCCAGTCTTTGTGAGGGGGAGTGTGATAGTTTTCAGTGCCTGGGCAGCAGGTTGGAATCATTTTTAGCCCAGAAAACTCATGCTTCAGACCATCCCACAACCCACACTCTGAGGTAGGAGTGGACTGTGTGTCAGCAGTTACTCATACTACAACTTGCAGTCATGGATCAATAATCAAATAAAAATCTGACTTTTGTCTTTTGTCTTATTTTGTAAACCATGCTCTTTTTAATCCTCCCCTCACATTTAATCTCCTACTAAGACGTGGTGATATCCCAGTGGGCTGGTGGCATTGGTAACGTTTGTATTAGTAGTGGCAGTGTAGGACCTAAATCATCTAGTGTATTTGACACATATTTTTGTAGTGATTGTGCATTACTTGTCAGTGCTACTCAGTAGAACATTACAGAGGCAGAGATTGAGAATAAATCCCTATTCTTGCTGCAAATACAGTGGCATCAAGGTCTCATGAAAAGAGAAAGATCAAGAAGTAGAGAACAACTTTGCCAAGCAAAGTGCATTCTAGACCTGAAAGAAAAATAACTGTTCATTAAAACAGTTAAATGAAAGCTAAATCTAAAAACCCTGCAGCAATCTGATGAGGATGGAAAACAAATTGAACACTCTCTGAATAAATGTAGCTTCATTCATATTAGAAGCTGTTCCTCACCAGATGGAGTTGCCATGAAATTTTCTGGGCACTTTGCCAACTTCTTAATCAGATTGCCCTAAAAGTTCAAATTTCTTTTTTGAAATAATGGTGCAATAAACGTACAAGGAATTGTCTACTTTAATGGCAATATTTTACATTTTTTTCCTAATGCAACTTAAAACACTGTAAGCAAGCTAATCACTACAGTTTTTCTTGAATGACCTGTCCATATTCTGGGACAGGTCTCAAACTGGAATTGTCATTATCTGTTTTTACCAATGCAGCATAAAATGAGTCATTTGACATTTGGAGCAGGTATTGCCACATTTGTCTTTACAACAAATGCATGATGGATGTGTGTGAAACACAAAGAGAATAAAGTAACGTGTGTTAAAGGAAACAAAACAAACAAACAAACAACAACAAATAAAACCCCTTTAATTTCATCTTGGTTTTCTGCGTTCCTTTCTGTTTTCATAGGACTCTGTGCAGTCCTGTGAAAAACTTACTGCTTCCATAGGAATTGAGAAGGTAGGTAGTTGCCAGGTGCTGCTAATCAAATGCAAATAATTAATTGATCATCAGCAAGTGTGAGCACCTCTATAAAAGCAGACGTTTTGTCATTTTGCGGATCTGGAGCATTCAGGTGTGTGTTAACACAGAAGCATGATCTTCCCAGGATTGGAATTCCCAGCAAAATTTCTCCAAAGTCAGCTCGTGCAATGCTCACAGAAATTGCAAAAAGTTCAACAGCTGCATCTCAGACTCTAAAGGTCTCATTTAGCATGCTAAAGTTCAAAGATGGTACAAAGAGGAAAAGACTGAACAAGTGTGGCGTGTTTGGAAGGGTTGTGGAAATAAAGGAAATTTCTGTCACAACTTCATCTACTTCCAAGGTGCACGGAGAAGAGCAATAGTCTAAAGTGGCTGAAGCTCCCGCAACACTTGAGGTATAAAGAATGACTTTATGCCACAAGTGCTGCTGGAACTTCAGCTTGTTTGGAAGGATTGCCAGGAGAATATTTTCTCTCCAAAAAGAACATTACATCACAGCTTAGGTTTGCAAAGTTGCATTTGAATATCACAAGAATTCTGAGACAATATCCTTTGGACAGATGAGACCAAGGTAAAGATGTTTGGCTCCAATGCACAGAGCCACATTTGGTGAAACCAAACACAGCATATCAGCACAAACACCTTTGTGGGACCTTAAAAGTGCTGTGCATTAAACAAATGCTAGCGAACATCAATAACATGAAGCAATGTTGAAAAGAAAGGTGGGCCAAAATGCCTCCATAAATATATAAGAGACTGGTAAAGTCATACAGAAAATGAATATTTCAAGTTGGTAGTGCTAAAGGTAGTTCTGCAAGCTATGGAGCATGGGGAGTTTTCACAGGACTACACAAACTTTTTGCATGACTGTATATGTTGAAAAGATATGGGTTGCATTTGAAGAAGTAAAGGTAAAGTAAAGATGAGTCAATAAGCATGTTTGGTAAGCGTCTGGTGATATTAATGGTGAATGTGTTGTTTCTTGGAAGTGGAGCACATTTGGAAAATCAAGTGAATCAATCATTTTAATGAACCCACGGACATATCATCTTCTTACTGTGCAGTTTCTATCAGCTGTATTAAGTGTATTTTTCATTTCTCTGTTCATTGTAATGGTTCCACAGCCTCCAACTTTCTTACTGAGTCTCAAAATTCTATCAGCCCTGTTTTCTAGCTGAATATGAAGGTGCTTATAGAGAAATCGCCCCCTGCCAGAAGCACCAAAGCAATGGCAGTCAAAGTTAGGGATTCTGGCTGATGAACAAAGTGAAGCATTTCACTGCAAGGTGCTGAAAGAGAGCTAAAAGGACAACAAATTTTGAGCTCAAATCATCAAGTGGCCACAAATGTTCCTCCAGTTGAATGCTGTTCTGTTTATAAGATAATTAATCAGTGTTAATCAGGCTGTTCTTACAGCTTATTACTGTAAGTACAAGAAGTACACCCAAGTGCCCCAACACCATTAAATTCTGCTTTTAAAAGCATTTCTAGCTCAAGCTCTTGAAACTGTAGTAGTTAACCACAAAGACTGCAGTTGTTAACCATATTGCTCCTTTAGGACATGTTTTTTTTTCAACTGTGGTGCAAATTTAAGATGAATACTAGCATCTTATAAGCACAGCAGAAACAAAACACCCTAATGGAAATATATTATCTCTCACATATTACATAAAGAAACATGCAAAAAACAAAAAAAAAAAAGTAATTTGACTTCACAACATGCTGTTTAAGGTCTATTTATTGCAAACATAAACTGTTGCAAATACTTCCCTGCCTCCTTGTTTTTCCAGATTTGTGCTCAAATGGCTGGTCAAGCAAAAAATAGCTTTCAAATTATGGGCACCACTTTGTATTTCAATTTTCAGTACACAATCAATTATGTTGCATTTATCTTGGCTGAGATTGTTTGATGCTAAATGAAAACAAATACAGTCAGGTTAGTGCTTCTATAAGTGATTCAATCAATGTGTTTTTCAAAGTAAAGTATGTTGATATACACAGACTATTTTGTTCAAACATGAGAAATAATTGAATGTCTTAAATTTGAAAACCCTCTCCCAGAACTGGGTTTGCTAAATGAACTCTATTTTTTGCTATGCTGTAGCCATGACATTACCTGAACTAAAAGTTAATGACTGTCCTCATCCTGATCCACCCAAGAATAGAGTTTTAATGATAGAAAGTTTGTTTGCCTAGGAAAACACAGAAATATTTTTTGTTCAAACACATTGTGGTTCCCCTCCCCTTTAAAGAAGGTTGTAAACGCCTAAAGACCTTTTTTTTTTTCTTCCTGGGAATGTGATCAAAGCTTCAGATTTGGACTAATCTCACCTTCTATTACATATATTTAGTGGACAAATTTTTGTGATGCTTTGAGAGCCAAATCATGACCAGCGGGCAATTTGCTGGTGCATATTTAGTAGAGAAGAAGCAGCTGCAAATATGAGTCACAGAGACTTCACTTCGCTCCTGGATCATTGCTACAGTACAAATGGGTCAGGCCTATAGTGATTGTTCAGAGGAAGAGGCCCAATAACCATCTGAGTGCAGCCTGCTTTCTTTTTTCTTTTTTGTGAGAGGAAGCTAATTCTTGGGCAATGATAACACCAGAAGACATGCATCTTCATCTTCTTCTGCAAGAGAGTGAGCATAAGAGGCAGATGGAGAATGATGATTGGTGTCAGATTCTGCAGAGCTGCCATGTAATCTGCTCCTCAGTGCATCCTTTTATTTCAATTTGCATAAGTTTATTTCTTGAATCCCTTCAGTTGCTTACTTTAAATCAGCATTCACGGTTAACAGGGCTGCTGAATCTGTTGGGGAAGGTAATTTTAAGAAAACAAGCTGTTTGACTGTTTTCTGACAGCTTCCTCCAGTATAGTTGTTCTTCCATCTTACCATATCATGTTACATGATCACCAGCATAATGAAAGTATTTTATCAAAACCTTTCAGTTTCAACAACTTGATGTTGTTTGCAGGTGTATAAACTGTCAAGTAGGTCTAGATTTGAATGGAAAGTCTATATTTTCTGTCATTAAAGGGATTAGACATTGACAGCAACACTGCAGCCCTCCTTTCACATGAATGCATGCTGGCAACTGCAAATATTCTATTGTAACTCGGTGGACCTGAGAGACACAAAAAAGCCTGGTAGCTTGTCAGAAAAGGTCAATACTTTCCCACAGTGGATATTGGATTTGCTGTCAGGTATTGAACATTTCCTTTGCCAGCTTTTCAAAGCCACTAGCAGACACCGCGTGCAGAAAGAACAGCGGTACAAGTTTGGTTCAATTTGCGTTTGGTGTATTTTTTTTACACCCCCCACTTTTGCACAGATGTCTAATTTCTTCCCCAATTTTTGCTTTCAATCTCATGTTTGAGTTTTAGTCCTCTTTGAAGTTCAAATGCCCTCCTTCACTTTAATTACACAGCAACAAAATACAATCAGATATTAAAAGACAGAAATTTCAGTGAAAAATGCAATGCAAGAGCGAAAAGAGGCATAGTGCATAATATCCATCCATCCATCCTCTTCAATAAATAACAAAAAACAGGCAATATACTAAGCAATGTTACAGAAATTAGGCTCAAAAGCTTAATAGCATAAAATGTCTAAAGATTGTTATGATAGTAATATGATTTGTAAAGTATCTAGTTTACACCCTCTTTCACGTATTTATATCAGGAAGTAATAAAAGAAAACTTGTCCTTATCAGGTCTTGAAATGACTTAAATACAATCTCAAATGAACTACAAAAAATATACATTACAGTACACCAAATGTCTGCTTTTGTAGAGATGCTCACACTTGCTGCTGATCATGTAATCAAGTGCATCAAAGTGTGTGGAAAATCAAATGCCTGGCTGCTACTTTCCCTCTTAATTCTTATGGAATCAGTAAGGGTGGGGTTAGTTTTTCCACACACTGTTTGTCCATTTTGGCTTAATTTTTGTGAAATAAATAATGGCACAATGTACTTTCTATTTACAGTGATCATATGAGTAAAAAAATAAATAAAATCCAGAATTTAAAGCTTACAAAACATACAAAAATTAATGTCTGCATCTGTCTTGGCTGCTGGTGAGCTGCTCCTGTAATCGACTTGCTTTTCATAATGAAGAGTACTTTGCATAGACCATGGAGAAAGCAGAGACAGCAGTCCACATTTAAGTTAAGAATTAAAAGAAGATTATAAGGGCACATATTAAATATGTAGTTGGCAGATCCTGCTGGCTTCAGCTGGAACATTCCTTGAATTTTTTTTTCCCTCATTTTTTATTTCCTGTTAGAAGTGATTAACCTGTCGGAAGTGGAAAATCCATTACTAATACAAGTCCTTGAGAATTCACCACCTGCCTACAGAGTGGTTTCTGTCCCCATGGAAACCTAATCAGCTGAGAGAGAGAGTGATGGGTGCAGACAGGGTGTGAGGAGCAGATGATGGGAGGGAGAAGGAAGGAACGAGAGAATGGTGAAGGTGTTTCTGGGGTGCAAGAAGACCTCAATCATTGCATTACCTAACATGCTTTTACTTCATTTATCACTAAGTCAGACAGTGAAAGAAATCTAGTTTAATGTTTCTCCTAATAAAGAGGATGTAAGGGTGTAACAGTTCTTAAACCAAGACAGAAATCACAGTACAAATGTTCACTATGTTCATGTATCATGGTTTGATCTTCCTGTAAAATGATATCAATGCTAATGACTAGTTAAAGCATGCAGGTCTAATGAAAGCTGTAATGTTTAAAGATTGTTCAGATGAGTTGACTGAAAAATACATCAAATAATGTAAAATAATATTTATTCATGATTCAATCATGATCAAGTGTCCAAGCCTGTAATGTAAGTAACTTTCCCACATCTTCTTGATAATCATCCCCTCTAAAGAAAGAGTAAGGCATTGACTGAATCTGCAGCCCAGTTATGAAGTTTTCTAGTTTTCTAATCAACTCCACCATCTCTACCATCACTGTCATTTGACTGAAATAAAAATGGGAATTATAAAGTTCTGATGGTTTTTTCAGATGACTAATGAAAAGACAAATGGGTACAAGCCAGTGTCAATGGAAAATGGTGACCTCAAACCTGGCATTTGATACTGTATGATGGGAGTGTTGAACAAAAAGTCATAGTTGAGCTGGCTTCAACTTTTTTTTTTTAGCACACTAATGATGTGGTGAAGCATCAGCCAATAACATGATTCCATGTTTATTGGAATTATGCCAACAAGTAATCTTTCAGCAGTGACTCTGCAACAATGTAGCCGGCCATTCTAAGTTTTGTTAGTAGGAACAGAGCTCTGTTTAGCTTTTTACTCTTTTAAGCTCTCATAATCTAATTTTAAGCTGCTGTTAGATTCTCCTAGTGCTCACCACTAGCTGCTGACTTAATTCTGTCTACAGTGTGGTGATAGACAGGTATCACACGATGAGTTTTTCAAGGATGGTGAATGCAGCTTCCTGTGGTTGCTTGAAGAAAAGCTGGCAGTAATGTAAACCAAAAAACTCTTTGGTTCATAAAAACAAAACAGAAGGGCACTAAAATGGTACACAAAGATGGAAGAAATTCAACTTTTGGGTGAAAAATACTGATTAGTGCAACTTATCATATACAGACTACTAGACTGTTGTATATTGCCTGTTGTATAATTTATTGTTTCTACACTGGCAGGTAGAAAAAAATGTTATCTCCACAAAGTAATGCTATCATAAAATTCCTTCAAGCCACACATTGTATAATTTGGAAACATCAAAACCATAAATTATAATTTTTCATTTCCCCTGGGTTTGGTTACAGACTTCAACTTTTATGCCTGCAAAACATTACATGCCTGCTCGGTCTTCTTCATTCAATTGATGCCAGTGCATAATACATCTGTTATCGAGAATGGCCTCTCTGCCAGTGTGCTGCTCTCTTGTCCTTGATTAGCTCTTTGTTTTGATCCCCCGACACCAATTTCTCATCAACTTTCACTACATAGTTTTCTCTCTTCCCATGTCTGTCCTTCCTCCCCTACAGCAGCTCTCCATCTCTCTTATCAGTGCTTTTCTATCAGTCTTGCACAAATTCAACGTTGTGTCTGCCTTTGCCTCACCCACCACTTCCGCTCGCTCCCGCTTCTCGCTCCTTGCTCGTTCCCTCTCTGTATCTCCTCCCTGTATCTCTGTCTCTTTTTTTTTCCTTTGGCTGTTGTCTCACAGCCAGGTTAACGTCAGCAACAATGTGAGGCTGTTATGTTTTTGCTGAAAGCTGTTTCTTTCTGCTGTTTCATTCTCTCTCTCTCCCTGATACAATGGCTGTCTCTCAGTCTGTGGGTCTGTTGATTTTCTTCTGCAGCATGTCTCTCTGACAGCCACTCGATTGACATCTGTATATTTGTTCCCTGAGAAAGTTTCTTTCCTCTGGCCACAGTGACTGGAAAGTTGTGTTAAAGTTATCAGCATGTATTGCATTCAGCTAAGCAGACAGAAAAAAAGCAGTCTGCCATGTGTCTTTATATGCTATTGACCGATTAAACCTTTGTCACTCGTTTGCAAATTGCAATTGATCTATATCTAACAAATATAGAAACCTAAACAAGCAGAAAAATGTATTTATGCAATACAATATCACAGTACATGCTTAAAGGAAGATGATTTTGATGCCATTCTGTGTAGCAGGTGATTAACAGCTGCAACAGCATGCCTGGTATTTTATGTTTCTGTCTGTGTGTGTGTGTGTGTGCGTCATCATAGCCAAATGTGGCTCTGGAGACCTACTGTAGCAAAAAATACCAGAAAGACTATACATTTGGCCACTCTTACAAGTGAGCTGTCTGCCTAGACCTTTCTTTCCCTCTGTGGAAAGATTTTGTCACCACAGCTTTGCAATTGTGCAACATTTATTCATGAAACTTTACAGGTGTGTGCAGAGTTTACGATGGCTGTGGACCGACCCATGACCCCTTAATAATGGGCACCCAAAGTTAACTGGCAATGTTACTTGTTTGAGTCAGCAAGAGATATGATGTTTTCTCCCTGTGCCTACATGTATTTTCTCTTGGTGCTCCAAGGAGGGACCAGTCAGCACTGCCACCTACTCATTACACCTACAGGAGCACCCTGCCCACTGAAACCCATGCCATGAAGCTGATGGTGCACAGTTTTTATACTGATGTTAATGCCAGAGGAGGTTCGGAGCTCTGCAGTTACTGAGTCAGAATGTTGGCAACTTTTATTATGCACCTCAGCACTTTAACTTTACATGGCTGAGTTGCTGTGGTTCCTAAACGCTTCCACTTGCTGATCACAAAATATCTAGGAGGGAAGAAATTTCCACAAACTGACTTGTTGCAGTGTGTACATCCTTTTATGGTACTGCACTCAAATTCAGTGAGCTCTTTAGATGGCTAGGTGTTTGATTTTAAACGCCTGTGACAATGAGACTGAAAAAAACTTGAATTCATCAAAATCAATTCTGCAAAATCAAAAGGACGAGCTCAAGCATTTTATGTGTCAGAGCACAAATATGCCAGATTTCACTTGTTCATTCATGCCAGGAAATAACAGCTTGCATTTATGAATAAAAAATGCAGCAACTCTATGGGTTTAGATCTTGTATGAATATTAAAATGAGTATTAAAGTAAGACATAAAAAACTATAGCAGAACTCAAAACAAATGGAAATGACTTGCATGTGTTTTCCATCCCCCTCAGTTCCACACTTTTTATTCACATAAATCTACCTGCGCGGCCACTCCCGGCTTTGAACTGTTTTCAGAAGTGGCAGATTTTACTGTTCTAATGGATCTCAACAAGATGTGACCAAACACACTATTGTACTTTCCAAGCCATTTTTCTGGGGTGCTAAATGGGGGAAATGTAGACAAAAAGAGTTCACATAAATTCACAAAAAGGTGTAATGGAACTATTTGTTGCCTTGTTTTAGCTATTAATATCAACAGTACAGTATGAACAGGATGAAATGTAGGAGAGGATGGTGAATGAATGATACTATATTCTTTTTTATATATTTATAGCTTAAAGCCTTAACATTCCTAGTGAGTAATTTTGGAGGTTGGGGTGGGGGCGTGCTTGTATTAGGGCAAGGGTTGGATAAATACCTATTTTCTGAAAGCATCTGAGGATGACTCAGCTCTGAGTACAACCTCTTGATTGTCGCATACTGTACATGTTTTCTCTGTTGCTCCCCTTCTCCCAGAACAAAACTCACATTCTGTTTCTGTGAGTGTTCACAAGTAGAAAACTGAGTGCCACTGACGTCAGTAAGACTTCCACCTCTATTTCTGTCCAGCCAGCCACACACCTAATTATTACATTGATGAAAATGTGTAATTTCTTTCTTCTTCTTCTTTTTTTCGTGAAGCAGGACAATTTTGGTGACTTGTCACTCCATTACCATTTCATGATACAAAGTTCAATTCAATACAAGTTCAATAAAGTGTGAAACTGCGCATCACTGTGGTACTAATGAGCTGACCTGATGGAGTGGCTGACCTGCTGGTGTGACTGTTGTCATAACACAGTGTGACACTGAGAAAGTTACCCTGCTGGTATCCACTCACAGAAGGGTGTGTGTGTGTGTGTGTGTTGTTCCGGAGTAGATGTGGTCTTATCAGGGCAGATGGTGAGGGTGGCAGGACTCCACAAACTTATGCAGTCTGCAGCCTGACTTTAATGCTGCACGTGACATATTCACATGCACCATTATACAAGGTACAATGCACAGTGAAATGTGTTTTGTACCTGCAGCCGATAGTAAGTATTAAAAATATATAAATAAGTAATTCACAAGTGGGTATGTTATTTTTTCCTTCATATATATATATATATATATATATATATATATATATATATATATATATATATATATATATATATATATATATATACACACACATTCAATCTATTTGGAGACTATCCTGCACATAATCACATAGCTGCAATAACATGCCATCAGTGGCTCAAGACCTTTGCACAATATTGTATATGCATGTATTTAACTTTTATCACCTCTGTACGTCACAGAGTACACAATAAAAAATTGCAACATAATATTGTAATTGGTCATACAAGCAATGAACAAATAATCCCTCTGAGTTTAACATAGTTTAATGTAGTTTTAAGCAGCTTTAGCGTCTCTTTTTAAGTGCAGCAACCCTTAAGTGCAGGCTGGTGATACAGATAACAAAAGTATAGATAAAGCTTAATTGTAGTATAAAATGCGATGGATGTGACTTTAATGTCTGACAATGTTGACGGTTGCTGTAATTAAAGCACCCATTAATTATCTCTTAACATGTCTCTATATTGTTGACACTTCACCATATGCTAATAATAAAATCCACCTATTTACATGTTTTAATACATGTCATTAACAGAAAATCGAACAAAAGATATGTCTATTATCCCATCCTGTCAAGAGCTGGGCACTGTTAAGAGGCGCAATATAAATGCAGTATGATAGGATATATTGGTATATATTAGTAATAGCAGGTTCTTTTAAGTCTGGACTTCCTTCTGCCATTAACTTTC
The DNA here is from genome assembly GCA_024447675.2 of Pterophyllum scalare. Classification (NCBI taxonomy): domain Eukaryota; kingdom Metazoa; phylum Chordata; class Actinopteri; order Cichliformes; family Cichlidae; genus Pterophyllum; species Pterophyllum scalare. The sequence goes on along the minus strand of JAMQGT020000332.1, from coordinate 91,504 downwards.
CCTGGTGTAGGTTAGCCCTGCAGCAGCTTTGTAAAAAAAATAAAAAAATAAAAAAATGGAGTTAAGCCTAAAGAGGGGAAGCTTAGCCACTTTGTGGTAAAGCTTTGCGGTAAAGCCCCAAATAAGCTCCCCCCAACATGACAGAAACAATAAGCACACACAAAATAGACAGGACATATTTGAAAAGCTCATGACACTAAAACAACAAAAAACACAACTTTAAACGAAAGAATACTGAATAGAGAACTCACAGAAATTATGCACTTTTCATTAGAAAGAAATGTGGACACGGATTTTATTAAATTTACTGACAATGGCTCATGAGCCAGATTACTATACTATAATCCATATAAATAGTGCTAATAAGAAAGTTTTGTCTATTACATTCTAACACAAGAGTGTAAAACTTTTTGCCGTTGTTACCTTTGGATAAGAAGAACAGCTAAAACTGGAGGGGCTATAAATGAAGTGTGACGCAATTACAAAGGCCTGGATCACAATTTTACACCCACAACTATTTCACTCCTCTAATTTTTTACACTGCTGACTATAGTTACCTTTGGTCTAATCACAAACCATAATTTTAGAATAACTTGTAAAACTAGTAATAAAGTGTTTTTTTCAAAGCTTCTTTGTTTTCAGAAAACAGTGTGATTTCCATTAATAGTTATCTGGCATATCACAGGAAGTGCTGGTGTGGTGGATTTAAACAATATAAGTGTAGCCTGCAAGTAGAAGTAGTATTTTTTTAGTTTGTGCACATTGTTGTGCATGACCCAAATGACACCAAAAAAAAAAATAAATAAATAAATAAAAGTATCTAGTTAAAAACACACTGACCACTCACAAAGGATGGTGATGTATGCTGTGTATCATTTATATTAACCTTATTAATGAGGCTTAAGTAGGAGGCATTTGAAATAAAAATGGAAATGTTCTTAGCATAGTAAATGTAAGTGATTCATGGTGTGGTTTGTTTTGCATTTCATTCATAACAATTTCTAGTGTATCTGGCATATGGTTTGCTATGCTTGGTTTCTTTGTTTTAGATTGCTCCCTGACTGGATGTGTTGGTTCATAATAGATCATTTGTGAATGAGGTTTTTAAATTACCAGTAAAGATAGAGCCTTTTTTTTAAAATGCAGCTCTGAGAAACCTGAGTATGCTTGGGTTTATACATGTGGAGTGTTTCTTTCTTTAGATGGGTCAACTGTTTTCCTTTGCCACTCACCTGCAGTACACAGCACCAGTCCCGATCTCCACTCACTACCAGCTCGTTGTCTTGCGTAGTGTAATATAGTCATGGAGGCGCAGTCTTGTAACTTAGTTATTTTCAGTATGTTGCTTGCTCAGTTTAACCTGCGATACTTTTCTAACTTTGCCCCGTCCTTCTTTCCCACAGTTCGCTCCAGCCTCAGTGAGCAAACTGCCCCCTGTTTCCCTACCTCCCTACCTGACCACTCTAATTATTATTCTTTATGGACTGTGCAAAACCCCTTAACCTTTTGAAGAATCTTCTGGACCTGTGATTCCCCAAATACCAGCCCAGTTCTCCAGCCCTTATTTACCTTGCAACATTTTGCTAAAAGTTTTGGATGTTAATAAACTTTTTCTATAATATGTGTCCATTAATTAAATTCACTTTTATAGACTGCCATGTTCTCATGAGCATATAATTTACAGGAAATTCCACTGGGCATGGAATATCAGGTCAAAGAAAACCAGACTGATTTCCACAAGCTGTGGCAGTGTTTAGGTGATAAACTTTTTATATAAAATGTGATGTCTGTATGCCACCGCTCATCATCATTTTTGTGCTGCTGATGGCTCATGCTTTGTTTCTCTGCAGGGGCTAAAGTGGGATTTGGCAAGTGGGGGAAACCCTTTTAAGATTTGGTGAAGCTGTGCAGCACCAAAGAAAAGACTCACTTAGAAATGAGTCACATAATGATTTGTACCAGGAGCTCCAGTTGAATTTCCTTTGTGGACCGACTGTGATCAGCACTACGGTAAACTGTATCATAATACTGCAAATGACCCCATTTAGCCTGCATTAACTGTACGCAACTAGCTAGTATTTGTTTATTTGTATATGCAAATAATGTCAGCAACACATCATGCATAAGAGGCATCAACTGAAAACAAAAATAAAGCACAAAAAATAAACTCATTTGATATTAAGTATTAAACTGCTTGTCAGATTTCATTACTCATTAGTTGATGGTGCTGGCTGGGCAGATCCCACTGGTCCACTTTTACCCCTGCTTCTCTGTGATAAAGATATTTTGGTTAAAAAATAAATAAATAAAACAAAACAAAATTTCTGCTGCAGTATGACTTCAAACAACAACTGCAAAAAGTTTGTATAAAAATCTGAGCAATGTCCTGTTTCATTTTGACTGCAGAACACTGAATTTATATTGTCTGATCAATCCAGGTTACGCTTAAAGAGCAGTAGCAGTATGAAGTAGTACTAATCACAGTTAATGAACAGAATACTGCTCTGATGACACATAGTTTTTGAAGGTTAAAAATGTATTCCAACTTGGAGGTGACATTTCGAGTCTCAAATAATTCAGCTGTTTTTGTTGTTGGTCTTGTTTGTTGTGTTAGAGCGAGATGCATCATTGCTACAAATCGGTCTGTGAACGCGGTCACGTAGATGATGTAAATAATGTCACTGTGAGGAGCTGTTGATGTGGTGCTGGATGGTAGCTGAGATGGAGGGTTTTCTTATTCAAATGTCAAAGATCTTTTTGTCGCTGTCTCACACCCACATTCGGTGAAAGCTGGCAGTCTGATTAAATCCACCTCTGATCATGAGGTTGTTGCTAAGGATGACTAATCAGCTGATAAATAAGCAGATGTGTTGACCTTAATGATGTAGTGTAATGCAAAGCTTTCTTGTCCTGTGTATCAGAGATGAGTGGCACTGTACATTGTTCTGCTTGTTTCTGAGGACTTATTTCTCTGATCTTGTGATGCTCCATGTATGCATGTTTTTTCCACTTACATGAAATATTCATTTGGTAAATCACACAAGTGTTCTTTTTGGAGCAGGAGGCGTAAAGAAGATGTGAAGCTTTTCACACATGATCCATTTGAACTTTTACAGATGGGAGTTGTAGAGTACAGCCTGGGAGCTGTAAAGAGTTACTCAGTGGGAGCAGATTGGGTCAGAGGGTAGCGTGTTTTTATGGGTGGATGTGTACGTGATGATCTGCACACATGCACATTTACACATTAAAGATCTTTGGCCAGAAGTCTCACTTTCGCTCAAACACCCCCTTAATAACCTCACACACAACACACCATATTTTACCCCCTTACATGTAGAGTTGTAATCTGACACACATTTGGTGATCAGAGTGCTCTCCTAGTTATACTTTCACCACCCCATCTCCTTGTGAACACTGTCCTTCACACTACCACCATCTCACAGAGACACATGTCAGTGAGAGCAGACATTCTTAAAGTTCAAAACTGTAATCTGACATAACAAATCTAAACTCAAGTGCCGCTGAATTTTTCCACAGCTTTAGTGTGCAAGCTGTCTTCACATAATCTGATAATGAACATGACCAAAAACAAATCAAGTCTCAGCTCCCCTAAATGGAAATATTGAACTCCCTGAAGCCTAAAGTTATAAAGTGGTCAGTGTTGCTGTTCTACTGTAAACTGCTTTCTAAGAATCCTGTATTGAAATGGGATCGGTAAAGTGTGGCACAGCTGAAAAATGTTACTTTAAAATGTAAGAGTAGTTCAATTCAATTCAATTTTATTTATATAGCGCCAAATCACAACAAACAGTCGCCTCAAGGCGCTTTGTATTGTGGGTAAAGACTCTACAATAACACAGAAAACCCAACAGTCAAAACGACCCCCTATGAGCAAGCACTTGGCGATGGCGGGAAGGAAAAACTCCCTTTTAACAGGAAGAAACCTCCAGCAGAACCAGGCTCAGGGAGGGGCAGTCATCTGCTGCGACCGGTTGGGGCTGAGTGGAGAGAGACAGGACAAAAGACATGCTGTGGAAGAGAGCCAGAGATTAATAATAATGATTAAGTACAGAGTGAAGTATAAACAAGTAAATAAAGGTGAATGAGAAGAAACAGTGCATTATGGGACCCCCCTCAGCAGCCTAGGCCTATAGCAGCATAACTAAGGGATGGTTCAGGGTTGTCTGATCCAGCCCTAACTATAAGCTTGATCATAAAGGAAAGTTTTAAGCCTAATTTTGAAAATAGAGAGGGTGTCTGTCTCCCGAATCCAAGCTGGGAGCTGGTTCCACAGATGAGGGGCCTGAAAGCTGAAGGCTCTGCCTCCCATTCTACTTTTAAGTATCCTAGGAACCACAAGTAAGCCAGCAGTCTGAGAACGAAGTGCTCTATTGGGGTGATACGGTACTATGAGGTCTTTGAGATAAGATGGGGCCTGATTATTCAAGACCTTGTATGTTAGGAGAAGGATTTTAAATTCTATTCTGGATTTAACAGGGAGCCAATGAAGAGAAGCCAATATGGGAGAAATATGCTCTCTCTTTCTAGTCCCTGTCAGTAGTAGTGAATGTAGGAGGCAAACTACTTTGTGATTTAAGAGAGGTAACACTTGAAGTTGTGGATGTAGAAGATAAAATACTCTGAGTGCACAAGAGCGCAGGAACTAGGAAACTTACTTGGAGCACACAGCTGGGACATCAACCGACAATCTGACAAAGGCTACAAGGAAGACAGGACTATTTTATACATATAAGATGATCAGAGAAATTGGAGGGAAGTGAGACAGGGCTGAACATCAGGGTAATCAGGGTTATGACAGATAAGAAGTATAAATGAAGACAACCTACAATAGTCTAAATAACAAAGTCAAACACGAAGTAACTAAACACAGAGGCAAGACATGACCCACAGAAACTTAAGACAGAGGAATACTGGGGGAGGTTAGGAAAATAAATAAAAACACAAAGACTCGGACATAAATTACAAACTTTAAACAGAAACTAGGTTTCAAAAGTGACAATAACAAGATAATAATTAAATAATAAGACTAAGGACCATTGAGTAAACTGAGACTGTGGAGTTGAAATGAAACCAATCAGAAGATGCCTAATAATGAGGATGATGTCAATACAAATCTCAAAAGGAACTCAAAACCCTGGGATGATCATTAAAAACAAACAGGAATCTATGTGGAATTAAAGAGAAACTAGGAACAGCAATAACATAACTGAATTTGTGGCACAAAGAAACACAAAAATGTAATCTGTAAACATTAAAACTATAAGTACAAAAGAAAAGAAAAACCCAACTGGAAGTTGAACCTGAAAAAACTTAAAACTAAAGACTCCAAATAACAAAACCCACAGACCAAGACCGAAGCAAATGTATGAGTGTAAATGCAAGCCAAAACAGCTGGTAAGAAACACTGAATACAAACATAATTTTGTTTGTTTACAAGAACGCTCCACAGGGTGAAAGATTGGGATTTCTCTGAATGGAAGCTTTAAAATTTATAACCGTTTACAGCAAAAGCTGCTTGTAATACAGCAGCTTCAGGGTGCATTCAAAATCAGTCTACACTGGCTTTTAAGTAATCCCTGTAAAATTTTATTCTACATGTATTTAGGTTAAAGCTATGCTTGAATACAATGCCATGAAAAAAATATCTCCCACCTGATGCCTTCAGAATAAGCAGAGTTACTTGTTTATCCAGCAACGTCACTCTATTTAAAGGGGCCATTCAAAATGTTTTTCTTCATAACATGACTATTTTCAAAGTTACAGGCCCGCAAAGTGTATAGGGGTGGCTCAAAATGTTGCACTTTATAATTAGTGGTATTTTTATTCCAGCATTTTTGAGACTTTATAACTTCACAAACACACTATTTGACCTGAGAATGCCCAGCAGATAAGGACGCAGCACTGAACACAAGTGTCATAGCGAATAGATGCCCCCCCCCCAAAAAAAGACTGGTGAAATGTGTAAAAGGGCATCCCGTCTTATGGCAGGCAATGAAGCAGAAAAATATGAAAAGATCATCCATTAAGCCCGAGACCATGTGTGACCCTTCTGTGTGCTCACACTGCAAAGATTTTAAAAAGCTTCAAGACCTAAAGCTGTTAGATCAATTTAATGTGTGCAAACTATTATATAAAACATGTGGCCAACAACATTGTTTCTCCATTTGACAGCCATGAGCTACATTCATGAGTTTCAAAATATGACTGTAATAGAAAATAAGTTTGACACAGAAGGAGTCACAGCTTGAAAATGAGCCTGGTGTTAAAATGTAGGGAGAAATGAGACCTTTCAGATGCTGTAACTTGTTTTGAGCAGCCATTCAGCCATTGAACGTTTAGCCAAAATGCACTTTTAAGTTTTCTCAACTTTTTATTACTCTACTTCAAATAGACTAAATTGGTGCATTTATGGTGATGGTATTGATGCTCAAAGTTGCTTATGGATAAAATCTGTGATGAACAAAAACCAGATTTTTGATTTCATTTGGCTTCAATTTCTAACAGAGCTTAAATGTGTTATCTGCTTAGCACACGTACAGTACCACGGAGGTTACGAGGGCTCAGAAATGCTGGAAAGTGCAAGACCCACCATACTTCAGGGGCCTGTGGGTTAAACTGTTGCATGGCTTCAATAAATCTACTAAAGTTATTGTAGAAGAAAACAAACAAGCAACAAGATCCAGCTCATCCTGTAGGGGTCAGATGGGAACTTTTTAAAGATTTGGTTGTTTTTGTTTTTTAATATTAAATGGGATGACATTACTAGGCTGAATATAATATTTTCCATGTAATGTGAAGGGATAGAATCTGTGTGGATATTTGCAAGATTAGGATGTAGAGGGAGACCGAGCATGATTAATGGCCACAGTCAGAGGGCCACACCACATTTAATGCTTCTCTTGTAAACATGCGCTTGCTATTTGTAAAGGTACAGAAGAACTTGGCTGTAATTATTAAGGTTATTGCAAAAAAAAAAATATTCATAGGTTCTCAGTTATTCCAATTTCGTTTGATTGCCTAATAATTAATATGTGGAAAAAATATGCATTAAAATCTACCCTGAGGACAGATGGTACTCTAATGTGTTGCACATCATCTCTAACAATCATCTTCAAAATTGCAGCCTCTCATGGTGGGTTTACAGATCCAGATGGCTTGAGGAGAGGTAATCTCACTATCAACTCTCCGACTGTATTGACAAACACGCCAAAGAGCATGTCTGGATCCACTGCCAGTTCTCTGTTGACACAAGTGGCCTTAACCTCACTGGAACACTCAGTTCTGCACAGCGGTTCAAAACTCAGTGAAAGCAGTCTCTTCAAACAAAGTATTTGCTTCTGTTTTGTTTTGCAGTTTTGCTCACTCATGAAATGAGAACATAGAGCACAAGTTTAAATAAGAGTTACTTCACAAGTTACGCTGTAATAAATGTTTTGGCTGCTGCATTGCTATCATTTTGTAGTGTCAGATACATCCAGTTCCTTCCTATGTTATTTTAGAAGCCATGACAATGGAAAAATCTACCATGTCCTACTTACGAAGTGATTCATGCATATTTATGCATATTTATGAGGGAGTAATCCCATTAGACGTGGCGGCAGTGCTCCACTGACTATTTTGAATGTATCAACATTGAAAAGCCACTTTTCTTCAAAATGTGCAAACTTAATGTCTGATTAGAGTCAATACAAGCAAGGGTATCAGACTTTAAAATGACACTCAGCACACACAGAATGTTAGTGGAGCTGATTACAAAACTATAGTGTGTTAGTGCTGGATGAAGATTTAGTTCTCAGCTCAGTTACATGCCAAGAGCAATGGCTAGAATTCAACCCCATCACTGATTTATTTGTGAAACCACTATTAATTGTGTCTATATTACAGGCATGCATGTCTGTCAGAAGCAATTGAAAAAGAATAGAAAATGATTTGCTACCTAGCAAGATTTTCTGCACACAACTTCATGTGGACAATTTAGTGTGTGCTGCACCACCATAGTCATATCTTATAAGCATTTGATACAGTGATTCCAGCTATCTGTTCACATTTTCTAAGCTCACTTTCACAGCAATGTCTGAATAACCTTAAGAAACATACAGACTTATCTGACAATAATTAACTAAATATGAACATCCTAAGGATTTAGTGTAATTATCACCAGAAGGTTTGGATTGAGTTTCTATGAAGAGAGATGGTTCCGTTTTGGTTTTGAGGATCATTTGTGTTTGAGTTGTGCTCCTTTTGAGTCATAGGTTTTATTGTTTATATTTTCCTTTATCTTGCAGCGGTCTCAGCGTACGTTGGTTAAGTAGTATTTAGTTAATTCACTTTTGTGTTCTGGTCTGATTTCCGTGTTTTTTCCTTCAGTATCTCCTGTGTGAAGTTAGTCTTATCTCCCCTTTCAATTGTGTCTGTCTTCCTGTTTTACTTTGATGATTGTTGTTCTCTGTGTTGTGTGTTGTGTTTGACTTCCTTTGTCTTGTTTTCCCAATTAGTGTCAGCTGTCCTCCCACCTGTTTTCTCTCCCCTCGTTACCCGTGTGTGTGCATATACATATTGTCTGAGTCTCCTCTTGTCCTTTGTCACATCATCCCTCGTGGTTGTGTGTTTCTTTTCCCTGCATTCCCTAAGTTTTCTACTGTTTGGATTCCTTGCTCTGCACATGATTTGTTTTTCCCTGTATTGTGAATTAAAAGCATTAAAGCTGTGCTTTGAGTTCACTCATGGCATTCTAAGTCCTGCATCTGGGTCCAGATCCTGCCTGTCACACAGCTATCCATGACAACTTTACTGTACACTGTTTAAAAATTTGATTCTGGTTTTTATTAAGCTTCAGCTCATGTTCTGAGTTTATTTCTCCTTGTGTTTTCAGTTCTCTCAGTGTTTCACTTTATTAGGTACTGTTGTGTGTGTTAGCAGGTGTTTGCTGTCTTTTGTCTCATTTCAGGGGTTGGCAAGCTGGTGTCCCCCCCCCGAGAAGCTCCACCACACTCTCCCCACACTGGCCCCACTTCCCATAGCACCCTTGCCCGTTACCTGAGTCTGGGTATAGCAGTGGAAGTTTCATGAGGGCATCTCTGTCATCTCTTGGTTATGTTTATTCCCTGTTTTGAAAGAATAAACCTTTTTGTTTATTGCCTTTACTTTGTCTGCGTTTGGGTCCACCTTAGCTCGACACCAAGCCATAACAGGTCCTTCCTACTACTGGTTAGGACCCCTTTTGGCTTCAGAACCACCTTAAATCTTTGTGCCATAGAATCAGCAAGATGCTGGAAGCATTCCTCAGAGATTTTGTTCCACGTGGACTTGACAGCATCACACAGTTGCTGCAGATTTTGTCTACTGCACATCCACCATGCTCATCTCACATTCCACTACATCACAAAGGTGACTGTGGAGACCATTTGAATACAGTGAACTCACTGTAGCAACAGTATATTATTGATATTTTATTGTCACAGCACCTTCTAGTGGCAGTAGTCAATTTGATGGGAGCAAATCAGTATAGGGCAGCAAACACCAGAAAGGGGAAGAGTCAAGGTGGAAGGATGGGTCAGTAAAATCTTGGCAGGAGCTGTTAATTTTGTGATTCAAAATTACAGTTTAACTTTTCTTTGGTGGGTAAATTATGACACTAGTGGCATTTTTGTTCAGGTTTTGTTGTGTGTGTGGTTGCTCCAAAAGGAAATAAAATGCAGAGGTATTTTAATTCTGCTACACATGGGCCCAGTATACACATGAGCATTCTCAATTAATTGATAAGAGCTGCCAGCCAGCACAAAATAAGGAAACTTATAGTATGAGTTTTATGTGAGGCTACTATAGTCACTACAATGCACAGTTATTTTAGAATGATTAAACAGGCCACAAGTGAGTTTAATACAATCAGTTACGTGCACAATTAACTTTTTCGATGATGAAATTACAGAGAAATGATCTATTACCCTTTGCGAAGTTTAGAAGTTTAGAAACAATTTATGCAATTAATTGTGAATGGTCTATCTATTATACTGATAAATACACAAACGAACAAAATCATGTTTAAATTAATGAGTCTTTACAGTCCCATTTGCCATTCCCATTGGACTTGTAATCATCAGATTGATGCCAGCACTTGCTATGACGCACATGAGCTCCATAGAGCACCAGGAGGTAGGCAGGCTGATGGTTCCCAGGATGGAAGTCGTAGTCTGAAATTTAAATTTAACACAAGCTTTTTTCCCAGTTACCAACTCAGACAAAGTGCGTATGTGTTGTAATTTAAGCAAGATGATGTAAAAATGTGGGCTACAATATTATGTGCTGTTCCTGGCTGAAGCCAATATCCTCTTTGGCTGGTAATCGAAAGAGACACAAAATAGTAAACAGGATGATCTATGAGGGTGGCGGATGAAGCACAAAATTGCATACTGAGCTTGGTGTCAGACGTACCAGTCTCTAAACTGGAACAGTTTACACTTCAATGACAGTTTTACAGAAAATTATGTTAAATTTACACAAAAGATTTTGTGTAGATCATTTCACTGACCTACTCTTTACATTCCTAAATCAGAGAATCAATTGATCAATATCATGAGTATTGATGATTTAATCTTTATTATTGGATGTGTAGAAAAAGTTCATGAGGCCCTAATAAGAAAAGCTACAGTCAATTTTTCATAAATGGCAACCAAAACAGTGCAATTAAAACACAAACGAACACCAGCAGCTTTTCATTTGAGAATGGGACCTCATTACAGCTTTTGTGTAATGAGTCTGTTGTTCAACTACCTTTAATTTAGAAATGCTCTGTTCAAACTCAATAACCACAAATTGCGTGAAGCACCCAGTGCTTCTATTGTCTTCTTACGAGAATAGCTCTCTAGGCAGCTATCACTTTCCATTGTTGGCATCTTGTTTGCATCAGTAGGCAAAGGTGTGCCAGCCAAAGTGACAATCTTTCACTCTTAAATGAAAATCTTTTAATCTTTGTTGAAAAAGCATGTTACAACTTGGCATTCTTTCCTCACAGTATCCACTTATCCTTTTCAGGGTTGTGGGGGAACTGGAGCCTATCCCAGCTGCCATAGGGTGAGAGACAGAGTACACCTAGTACAGGTCGCCAGGCTGTCGCAGGACTACTCAACTCAACTTTATTTATAAAGCCCTTAAAATCAATGCCACTGGCCAAAGTGCTGTACACAAGTAAGAGCAAACAGGTTTAAAATACATATATAAAAAAGTAAAACAATAAACAATATAACCAACATCTCAGACTGAGTTAAAAGCCAAAGTGAAGAAATGTGTTTTAAGAGACCATTTTAAAGCAGAGAGTGAGTCAGTCTGCCTGATATGCAAAGGGAGATCATTCCACAGTTTTGATTCAAATGGATTCATATCTCATAGTAGTGCTTCAAAAGAAATCGCTTCACCTTGGCCAGTTGTCTTAATTGATAAAAGCTGGACTTGACTACTGACTTAATTTGAGCATCAAGTTTAAGATTACTGGACAGTTTTACACCCAGATTTGTTGCTGTCAGTGTCAGATGTTGACTCATAGGACCAAGATCAACATTAATTTTGGAGGTGTCACTAGCCGTCTTTTTTTTCATTCAGGTGCAAAAAAATTTGTGGACAGCCATGCCTTAATATCACCAATGCACTCTAAAAGATGGTTTGTAGAATATGCATTTTGCTGCTTCAGTGGCACATAAATTTGACAATCATCAGCATAAAAGCGGAATGCGATGTCATGTCTCATTGAATCCCATTGAAAGTAGGTACAGAGAGAAAAGAAGAAGGCCAAGTATAGAGCCATGAGACACCCCACATGTAAGGGGCGTTGCACAAGATTCAGCAGCTCCAATATGGACACAAAAACCTCTCTCTGAAAGGCTGGATCTGAACCAATCTAAAACAACACCCTTAATGCCCACTCAGTTTTCCAGACGAGACAGGAGGATGTGATGGTCCACTGTGTCAGAGTCAGTGGATAAAAGAATGTCATTAGACATGTTTCATTTCAAACTAAAGTCAAAACATAAGATTGCTATTATTATAAACTACAATGATCATCATGTGTTTTCCATCAATGTGTGGTTTCTTGAGCAACCCACCATTTCTTTATATTAATTCAAGCATAAAAATGTGCCCAATTCAAAGGATGATTAACGCAAAGTAGGATAAAGTGTTTCTACAGTGTAGTTACTTTGTTACTAGCAGCCTGTCACAAAAATACATAAACTGTTCCCATTTCTTTAGTTGCCAAAAAAATAACACAGGTTGACAGACATAAATTGTTTTCACCAACAAGTTGATTCCCAAAGAGCTATCACCCAAAAACTTGGCAAATCTCAGCATGGCGCGCAATGTATCTAAAAAATTTTGAGGAAACTCAACAAGTGGAGAACATAAGAAAAAAAATAAAAGAAACAATATCTGAAAGTCCTTAAGAAATAAGAAAATAAGAAAACCTCACACAGGACCTGAGAGATCCATCCAGCCATCTGGCACGTCAGCTGATCAATTTACTGTCCACTGAAGCCTCATCAAATGGTCTTATTGGAAGGGTAGCTGTCAAGAAGACATATGTAAGGAAGGGTCACGAGAAGAAAAGGTTGAGGTATGCCAAATTACACAAAACCTGGAGTGAAAATTGATGAAAGCAGGTTTTATGGAGTGGTGAATCCAAGTTTTTAATTTCTGGTTGAGATCATTGTCAGCATGTACAGAGGAGATCAGGAAGGAGTTACAGCAGTGAGTGTGAGCGGACATCTGTACATCAGGCTCTGTTGTGGTTTGGGGCTGCATTTCAGCCAGTGGTATTGGAGATCTTGTCAAAATTGATGGAATTATGAATGCTCAAAAATAGCATCAGATTTTGACCTGCCATGAAATACCATCTGGAAAGCATCTGATTGGCAACAGCTTATTTTTTCATCACAACAATGATCCCAAACACACTGGCAGTTTAGAAAAAGCATACCTGGATAGAAGCACACAATAGAAAATATAGAGAAATGAATGGGGGCATAAGATGTTCATGTACATCACTGTAGATGAGCACTAATTTATTTTGCATTCAAATGTGTATCATCATATTTAAAAAAAACAATTTATTACAAAATTATTGATTTATGTTGGAGAAGAGTGGTGCAGGTTACCTCTTATTTGGGGGGCTTAATTAGGCATTTGTGCATATTTAATATAAGTACTAATGATCCTGACAAGTCACTTCAGCTTATTTGTGAAAGGTTAGATGCACATAACTATTAATGCCACTCTCATTTCTGTGTCATGAAGCAGCAGGCAGGCAATGGTTAGTTTAGTTTATTACAAACAGTGGATACAGGGGAAAAACAGCTAGCCGTGCTTAGTTTGAAGGTCACAGAAAAAAACAATGTAAATCTTAAACTCATTATTTAAGAAAACAAAAAAAAAAACCTTTTATAATGTGATAACGTGTGGGGCTGTTTCCCTGGCTTGACTTCCAGGAGCCTTCCTGTCACTTAAAGTCACCAGAAGTGGCACACAGAAATCTGCAGGCCCTTCAAGTGACCAGTACACAAAATTGGTGCATATGGTTCTCATAGCTTTTGTCATTTATTACATCACGTAGGTGTCCTAATGGTAATGAGGTAATAGCACCCAACCTCCTTGATCAGCAATTCAGATCATCCTCTTTTGATCCAGAACACAGACCATCTATCTATTGTGTGGTTGATCTTACAGCCCTCCATCTTCAATCTGCTGCTCTGTGTACTTCACTCACACTGAGAGCACTGTGTTTCCCCCTCCTATGACTCATCACATGGCTCAGCGTGTGAGTGTGTGAGTAGAGAGCATGCATATTAACTATCTGCAAAGACAAGGATCAGCAAAGTCCACACGGCTACCAAATCTTTGTTAATAGGTTTAATCTCTTGGTGACCCGAAGGCTGCAATGTCATAAATATATTAGAGGCTGAGTTACAGCAAGCTGGAGATGAATTGATAATGACAAAGACCAACACAGCAGAGTCAGACTGAAAGACCAAAACACTGCTAAAAAGGAGAGATCATATAAGAACTGAGAGGACAGGAAAGAGAGTGTTAGTCAGCCTGTTCCCGCTCTGCCACAATCATAATTAGGCAGGCAAATGGCATAATGAATATAAATTACAGGAGAATATATTAAGGCAGGCCATCTATCCCACACACTGCCTATGCAAACCAGACTCTCGAGTAATAATGACAAGAAAACAAAGGTATTGGGTTCAGTGTTTTGTTTTGTCAGGCCAGTGAGGATGTGTAGGATGTAGGAGGTGGACATTGAAAAGCCTGGTCTTTTTAATCCAGGTGTTATCTGAGTGCTCGAAATCATGGAGCCTTCAAACAAAGGCCTCGTTTTTAATGCCATCTAATTTGCTCACCTCTGCACCCTGAATGAGGTGATGGATAACAATACTGTATGTTTGAACACATACACAGATTTTACTTTTGCTGCATTTAGACTTTAGTTTCATGCACTCCCCTCCATCCCCTATACAAACGCTCTCATGACTTCACTCGATATTTGTTCTCCCTGTGGCAAATAATGGCAAGTGCTTCTTGTCTGTTGTCTAAGATATAGTGTGATTCAGTCAGCAGAAAAGAGAAAATGGCTATGATAGTCTTAGTAAGGAAGGAAGGAAGGAAAGTTTATTTCTATAGTGCTTTACAAGAACAAAGTTCACAAAGTGCTTTACAATACATGATAAAATGAAACTTTTAAAATGGAATAGTGGAATTAAATTAAAGTCAACTTGCACATGTGGGTTTTCAGTTTCTTTTAAAAAATGTCAACAGAGTCTACAGATCTTAAATCTAGTGGGAATGAATTCCACAACCTCAAAAACACAGTCACCCTTTGTCCTTAACCTTGATTTAGGCACAGCCAACAAGTACTGATTAGCAGATCTCAGGGATCTGGATGGTTGGTAAGGTTGTAGTGGCTCGCTGATATATGAGGGCATCTGGCCGTGAAAAGCTCTTTAAGTGATCACCAGAACCTTAAAATGAATCCTGAACCTTGTTGGGAGTCAGTGTAAGGAAGCCAAAAATCTGTGTTAGATGGGACCTTTTAGGAGACCTGGTGAGAAGCCTCACAGCAGCATTTTGGACCATTTGTAGGTGATCCTGAGATGATTTGTTCAGACAGAGGAATAGTGAATTACAATAGTCAAGGCGAGATGAAATAAATGCATGTATAACCATTTCCATTTCACTTTTAGACACTATATATTTAAGACGAGCAATGCTGCACAGATGATAAAAACAAGTTTGCACAAGACAACATGCTTCTCCAAAGTGAATGCCTGTTCAAAAGTAATACCAAGTTTTCTTGCCATGTGGCAGACAAAAGATGAGAGAGGTCCAAGATTTTAGGTTATGGTAGGTACAAAGTTGTTGGGGGCACAGATCAGAACTTCATTTTTTTGTGAATTCAGAGATAGTTTGCTGCCATCCAGTTCTTTATAGCATGAATGCAGTCTTAAAGAACAGATAATTTAGCAACATCATGGGGTTTGAAAGACATGTACAACTGAATATCAGTTGTAGCAGTTGGGAGGGATATTGAATCATTAATTTTTAATAATAACTTATATATTTTTGATAACAATTTGGGGGTATAAAGATTTAGAAAATCTGTTACCAATACCGGGATGTCTAATTTTAGATTATTTAAATTAAATCTTGTCTTTATGATGGACCTCAATTGCTGATATTCAAGAAATTTGCTGTTGCTAATTTCATATTTTGAAATAAGTTCTTCAAATGAGATAAAGGTCCCATCGTGAATAACATGTTCTTAGTTTTTTATTCCTTTCTCTTGCCATGTTGAAAAATTCAGTACTGTCTTTTTCTGATATATATCTGGATTGTTCCAAATGGGTGTCAGTTTACAGGGGATAAGTGAAGACTTGGTTATCTTTAAAAATTCCCACCAGGCTGTCAGGGTTGTGTTTATGTTAAGGCTTTTAAAGCAGCTATAATGTTTAATACTGGAGCTAATGAAAGGTAAGTCAGACATTTTCACTTTTCCACAGAGTGTCTGTTCCAAATCCAGCCACGGGCTGTCTAAAGAGCTTGATTTGATCCATCTTGAAATATACTGTAATCTATTGGCTAAGAAATAATGATAAAAATTTGGGAGTTCTAGACCACCATTGCATTTTAACGTTTGTAAAGTCTTCAAACTTATTCTTGATGTACTATTCCTCCATAAGAATTTTGAAATGTTTGAGTCTAATGACTTAAACCAAGCAACAGAAGGTTTGTTTGGTATAAGTGAAAACAGATAATTGATTTTAGGCAGAATCATCATTTTTACAGAGAGATATAGGTAGAGAATTCCAACGTGTGAGATCATCCCCTATTGTTTTTAGTAGAGGAATATGATTCAGCCGCACCAAGTCTGACTGCATGGCAGAAAAATTTATACCTAAATATCTAATGTTTCCTGACTGTAGTGAGGTGGTCGTGGAGTTCTGAAAATTACAATTTAGAGGCAAAACTGTTGATTTACTCCAGTTGATGGAATAGTCTGATATAGATGAGAACTTATCTATCAGTGTTATTGTCTTCAGAAGAGAGGTTTGTGAATTCCCAAGGAAGAGTAATACATCATCAGCATAAAGGCTTATCTTATGGTTGATAATTTTAGTTTGAATTCCTTTAATATTTGCATTTTGTCTAATTGCTGCTGCCAGTGGCTCAATGAAAATGACAAAAAGTGAAGGAGAGAGTGGGCAGCCCTGCCTGGTGCCCCTTTGTAGTTTAAAGCTTTGGGAAATGAAATCATTTGTCTTAACGCGTGCATTTGGAGAGCTGTATAGTGTTCTAATCCAGTTTATGAATGATGAACCAAATCCAAATTTGTGTAGAACCGCTAACAGAAATTTCCAATTTACCTGGTCAAATGCTTTCTCTGCATCTAAAGAGATGATTGTGGTTTCTAATTTGTTAGTGGAACAGTAATCTATTACATTTATTAGTCTGCGTGTATTATTGGCTGAGTGCCAACCCTTGATAAAACCTGTTTGGTCTGGATGTATAATAGATGGAGTGATTTTTTTCTAATCTTCTGGCAAGGACTTTACAAATTATTTTAAGATCTACATTAATGAGAGAGATTGGCCTGTAGCTGGATGGGAGTGTGGGGTCTTTGCCTGGTTTGAGAAGGAAGCTAATGTTAGCAGAGTTCATGTTTGAAGAGACTATGTGATTGCTCTGAATTTGAGTCACCATTCTGAGAAAGGTGGGTTCTATTACAGACCAAAATTCTTTATAAAACTCTGCTGGAAAACCGTCTGGGCCTGGGGCTTTATTATTTGGGAGATGCTGTATTGCTTTATAAAATTCAGATGATGAAAGAGGCAAATTGAGAGTCGCAGCCTGTTCATCATTTAGTTTGGGTAGAGTTATATTATTAAGATATTCTTCAATTTCAGCATCAGATGGATTAACCTGTGATGAGTATAATGCTTCATAAAAGTCTTTAAAAGAGTTATTTATTTGTTGTGGGTCATGAGTAATGTTACCAGTTGAGTCTTTAATAGAATAAATAGTTGTTTTTTCCTTATTTAGTTTTAACTGGTTAGCCAAAAATTTTCCAGATTTATTTCCATGTTCAAAGTTTTCTAAACGTAGTTTCCGCAGCATAAATTGAGTTTTCTTATCAGTTATTTCATTTAATTCCAGTTTTAGTTTCCTCAGGTTGTTAATTATATGTTCTTCTGGTGAGGCAGCATAGGCAGTTTCTAAAGATTTAATTTTCTGTTCTAATTCTAACACAAGTGCTTTTTCTTTATTTTTCTTATGCGAGCAGTAAGATATTATTTTACCTCGTATTACTGCCTTTCCTGCTTCCCAAAGAACACCTGGTGATATTCCAGGTAGATCATTATGTTCTAAATATGTTGCCCACTCCTTTTTGAAATAATTAATGAAATCTTGTTCTTTAAGTAATGATGTATTAAATCTCCAGTTTCTGATTGGTGGCGTGACTCTTTTCTGAGTCAGAGAGAGAGACACCGGTGCATGATCACTGATAGTGATAGGGTGAATCTTAGTATCTGTGATGTCCATCATCATGGAGCTGCTAACTAAAAAGTAATCTAAACGGGAGTGACAGTGATGTACTGATGAAAAATAACTATAATCTCTCAGAGTGGGGTGATGTGAACGCCAAGCATCACAAATACCAAAATCCTTCATGTACTGTTTAAGAATGTCTGCAGACTGCCAGTTCCTCTGACTCACTGCTGTACTGAGCCTGTCAATATCTGCATTAAGTACCAGGTTGAAGTCTCCTCCTAGTATAAGTGTGGAGTCAGAGTGATCAGAGAGTGAAGTAAAGAAGGTGTGAAAGAAGGAGGGGTCATCAACATTTGGTCCATATATGCTAGCAATGCATAAATCTATATTCCTGTTTTATTTTGATAGTCTTGTGGTCTCTGTGGGTCCTGTTCAGTTTTGCTTCCTCCTGTCTCGTCTGTGTAATGTGCATCACCTGTGTTCCCTCGTGTGTATTTAAGTCCGGTGTTTTCTGTGGCTCGTCGCGTCATTGTGGTTATCCCCTGCTGTCTTCCCTGCGTCTCTCCCTTTCCAGTGTGTGTTCTCGAGGAGAGTTCGTGTTTTTGTGATTTTGTAATTAAACGTGAGTGTTAAAAGCACCTTCTCGGAGTCTGCATTTGGGGTCCTTCCTCCTTCCTGCCTGCACAGCAGCATGACCCGTGACACCCTTAATCTTTGCACCTCCTGAGATCACCTCATGGTGTCCGTTCCCTGCCTTCAGTTTGGATTTCCTGTTGCTGTTGACCGACCTTCTTGCCCAGTGGTTATTGCCGTTGCTTATTTGATCTGACTGCCTTCCTGCAGCTGTAGATGTAGATCTGTTTACTTGACCCCTGACCTTCAGTGTCTCAGTTGACTATTCATTCCTGTGGCTAGAAGGCTGAACATTGACAAAATCATCCCTGAAGAACAAAACAAAAGAATATTGAGAATTCTAGGATTAAGCGCATTAAGTAGACCTTGATACTTTGCATGTTATGTTTTAATACCTCATTAAAAAATACTTGAGTCTGTGAGTCCACAATTCAAAGAGGAGCACCCTAAAAAGTGAGCAGGTGGAATTTTTTGGCATCTCATTCTCCTCAACAGATCCATGATTTGAACCCCAGCAGGCAGCTGAAGTCTTACTGTGTGTGTAGTCACATTTTCCTCTACCGCAGATCAAAAATGTGAAGGGTAATTCAGTCAGTAAGTTTGAGTTCCAAGTATTTTGAAATCACTAAAATTCTGCAAAAGAATAACCTGATAAAGATAATGAATAAATGGACTTTCTCCATGCAAAAAGCCTAAACTGGACTTAATGGCAGCAAGGATGTTTCAATACATGAAATATTCAAATAATGTAAAGTGCCTGAGAAAAGCTTGCCAAAAAACCTGTAGCAGGGTTGACGAAAATGTTCCTGTGAAGGTGCAAAAATGGCTGTTTTATATGATTAAAAGAAATCCAGTTTGAAAACAGGACCTATAGTTGCTTTCAGCTGAGTAGAAGCCTCATTTATTATTTCAGTCAAACAACTTTTACTTTTAGTTACTTTTGGTTTTTTGTTAAGATTTACTACACTTCCCTGGTGTTTATCAGACTTGCCAGGACTGTACTGATACTCAGATTGTTTACTGCCCTGTATATTGTGCTCTCCGAGAGATTCTCATCTTCTACTCGAGCCATCTGCTTTCTGTTCAACTCTACCAAACTGTGACAGTCTGAGTAGGCTTTGTGATAAGCTTTGATGATTAAGATAGGTTAAAAAGTAAACAGGCCTCAAGTGTACACACTGGAAACTTGTGTTCTGGAGTGTGAGCGCATGCATTTATGCATTCATTTTTGACAGAAAACACTGAAACAGAGGTCAAGTGAATCAGACATGAGGTTTAGAAATGAAGGGACTGTGACAGTTTACAGTTTAAATGATCAAATTTGTGATCAGTGACAATTCAGAATGGGGGGGGGGATCTGAGCTGTGATTTTAGGGTGTTATTCTGAGGGTGTTGAAGTGTGAAAGTTGAGCATACTGAACATGCAGTAAGCCTCTAG
Source organism: Pterophyllum scalare (assembly GCA_024447675.2). NCBI lineage: Eukaryota > Metazoa > Chordata > Actinopteri > Cichliformes > Cichlidae > Pterophyllum > Pterophyllum scalare. Next base: position 71,376 of record JAMQGT020000332.1, on the reverse strand, counting down.
TCACCAGGCAGTGTGAAGGTCTTGTGGGAGTGTCCAGATGTTACTGTGACAGACTCCTCTTGTGCTGGCATTTTCTAGAGTCTAAGCTGACATTCAAAGGTCCAACAAGCATTTCTCAAAATGAAAAAAAGGGGGAGGGGGGGATAGATTCCATCTTTTCATTTAAAGAATAGAAAATAAGCCTATACTGTGACAAACTATTGCTGTCTTCTCCTTCTGGATCATTAAGTGCTGCAGTTCTGCCATTATAGTGTGGCTGAAGCCTCTTTCATTCACTCAGTAAATGTGATGGCAGTCTTGCCTGCCTCACTGTCACATCTTCAGTTCCTTTCTCATGTTTGAAGTGGGGTTTTCTTTTCTCTTGTTCTATGTTTTGCTTTCACTTTCTTTTTTATTTTGAAGGATATTTGCTCATGGAGTTTATTGTAGCTTTATTTTATGTCTGTACTTTTCGTACTCTATATGATGGAAATCCCATGTGCCTCATTGTTGTCATCAGCATTGTCGTATGTGCAGTTGGCTTGTGTGTGAGTGAGTGTGTGAGAATGAATGAATGTCAAATTATCTGTCCTGCATTTTTTCCTGGCTATCTCTTGTTTTCTTATGGATCTGGTTTTCCTGGTTTCCTTTTTTTGTATTAGTTTTGTTTATTTGTTAGACATGAACTTTATTTGGCTTAGTGTTTTCCAAGTAACTTCATGGTTAACACTGGGTTTTCTGTACTAAGTTCACTTGTTATAGCGGGTACATCGCCAGGGTAACTTAAACTGTAGTCACAACCTTCTCTAGAGCAGGTTATGTTAAAGAATAGAGAGCAACAGATAATCACAGCCTACTGATCAATCGGTTCTCTGGAAAATTGTGTCTTTCCTGGAAGATCCCTCAGATCTTCCTCCATGTGTGGATAAGGAGGAAGATTAAGTTCTTTTTTCTTTTTTTTATTTAATGTGACTCCATAATGAGAATCAATAATAAATATACATTCTTAGATGCAACTTCATTCCTTGATTTATTTTTATCTTTCCTGTTAGCTACAAGCTATTTGAAAACAGTTTTATTGTTCTGTAAGCTCTAATATATGATCATAAAACAGGGCACCTATCTCGTTCACTTGCTCTGAGATCATTAAACATCACTAAGGCTGCAGCTGAATGAGAAAAAAAATAAAGCTGCCTTTCAACATTAATTTAATGAAATAATTATGATCCATCAGCCTCTCCCTGGGCTGTGATACAGATAAGTCTATTAACTTGCACAGTCTGCATTTTTGTCGGCTTTCTTTCCAGGCTTCAAATAGGCTAGAAGTGCACATGTAGTCATGCAACATTTTTACTACTAAACTATTGCGCAGAGCTTTTCCTCTCACACACAGTCACGCCACTGATCTGTCTGCAGCAGCTGTGTTTCTTTCAGTGTGCATTATGTGTTTAACCAGTACACTCATCCATAACTGGGATTAGCCAGGTCCAAAATTATTTTTCTCAGGTTTTTATTTCATGTCATTTTATCTTGCATCTTTTTATTTGATTATTTTAGATGCACTTTGGTCAACAGTTGTTGATGTGCTATAGAAATAGACCTGAGGCTAAATTTTCCCAGTATTTCATGGCTTGTCTAAATGTTTTTCAGTGAACTTTAAATGCACTTCAGCATGCTTTTTCTTCAGCAGTGGAGTCTTGAGTGGTGAGTGTGCATACAGGCCATGGTGGTTGAGAGCATTACTTATTGTACTTAAATCTGCCGCTTTCAGGTCTTTCTGTAGCTCTCCACAAGTGAGAGTGCTCACTGGTTTTTACCCATCATGATATGTTTCATGTGTGATGCCTTGGTAATGAGACACCTTTTTATAGGCCATCAGTTGAGACTGAACCAGCTGATATTAATTTGCACTAAGTGGCAGGATTACTTTCTAATTACTGATAGAGTTCAGCTGGTGTCATGACTTTCCATGTCTTTTTGCACTTTTCTGTGTTCAATACTTTCTCTGTGCCATTTCTCATTTTTGCACATAACTTAATTCATGGGCATCTATGGCTTGATTTCTTCACATGTGTGGACTTGATTGGTTGTTACTGACATCTGATGAGAATTTCATGTCAATAGCACCTTTAGAATTGTTTGATCAGAAAATTGGTGGCATGCTCATGCTATTTATTTTACCCGCTGTAAGTCCTTAACGCTGTGGTTCTTGAATTAAAAGTTCATGCTTACCCCTCAAGTTTTATCAGTAATTAATTGGAAAATGAGTCAAAGTTTAATTTTGGTGAAATAAATGTCATCACTATAACTCTATACCCACAAGTGGGGCCTGGCACACTGTTTGAGAACCACTGTCTTAAAATAATTTGTGTTAAATGAGGCCGATTGTCTTGTTGGTGGTTAGCATGTGGGTCTGCTTTTGACTTGAGTTAGTCTCGTATCTGAAAAAGCACCTTTCTTTTACAAGGAAGCAATGACACCATCTTTCAAGGCCAGATGTGGCAGTTTACTTACAGTTGTGAAAGCTTTGCCTGAAAACATCAGTACTGTCATGGTCCTCTTGTCCTTCCATGTCAGCTCACCCATTCTTTCTCTCCACTCTTATTTACTGTCTCTTGTCTCTCCCTATTTCTTCTCCCACCCTTCAGTTCTACTCATCTGTTGGTAATCATCTGATTTGGTGTGATCTATTTAAGAAGAACGAAGACCTCCAGTTTGTGCCTTATTGTTTACATGGAAACAGTGTTGTCCTCCATTCTGTGTGTTATCATCTCGTGTTTTGTCCCTTCATCTGTTCTCCTCTGCACAGGAATCCTGGAGAACCTGAGTGAGTTACTGAGGGAGAGTGTTTTTCCCTGTGGAAAGAACCACCTATGGATTAGCCTTATCCCCTAACTGGAATTGCTTCGGCTGTCAATTTCACATTCTGCTTCATTGTAAATAAACTTGTTAACTTTTTCTGAGTATGTGTCCCATCCACTACATAAACTATGACAGATACTGGCAACTTATGCTGTAGTACTGGTGTAGTTTGCCCTTACATTATTATTAATTTCAAAGTATCCTGCTCAAAAAACAAAAATTACAGGAACACTTGGAAAACACATACGATCTCAATAGGGGAAAAAAATCAGGCTGCATATGATATGGACTTGGCAATGTGTTAGGAACAAAAGGATGCTACATCGTTTGATGGAAATGAAAATTATCAACCTACCGAGGGCTGAATTCAAATACAGCCTGAAAATCAAAGTGAAAAGTTATGCTGTAGGCTAGTCCACTTTGCCAGAATTTCATTGCAGCAGCTCAAAATGGTTCTCAGTAGTTTATCTGGCCCCCTCATGTTTGTGTGCATGCCTGACAATGTTGGGGCATGCTCCTAATGAGACAATGGATTGTGTCCTGAAGGGATCCCCTTCCAGATCTGGACCAAGGCATTACTGAGCTCATGGACCTTCTGAATTGGCATTGAATGGACTGAAACATAATGTCCCAGAGGTGTTCTATTGATTTAGGCAGTCAGGCCACAAAACTAGTGAAAAAACAGAAAAGATGAGGAGGGAAAACTGTCAGTAAAACCATTCCTGTTTTGGAGGTTGCCTGATTGTTGCCCTTTTAGTGCACCTGTTGTTAATTTCATTAACACCAAAGCAGCTGAAACTGTTAACAACCCCCTCTGCTACTTCACTGACCAGATCAATGGCCCAGAAGTTTAACTGACTTGATTAAAAAGTGTTTCTTTAAATTTTCTGAGCAGTGTACAAAGAGTTGTTACCTCTTTTTCATCAGTGAGTCTAATTAAGCAGGACACAATAGAGGATACAGGTTACCCAAATCAAACATATCCAAGAGTCTGCATTGTAATAGAACCCAACTTACCGGAAAGTAAGAAGTCTGATTAGCTCTTCTAATGTACTGGGGGCCCATGGTGTTGATATTCGGGGTTGACTAAATGTTCATCACTTGCACCCCATAGCTAACAATCTACTCAGTAAAATGAGCAAGCAGGAAAAGGCAGGCTGGATGGTCACCTTGAGGCAAGTAAAAGATCTGTGGTGGGCAAACATTTTAGTTTCCACCCATTCTGCCCGTTGTAGACCAATTAATGAATAAACTAATACAGAATGCAAAGTCACATGAACTGGAAAGAAAATGGTTACATGTGTGGAATGCATTTGCTCGCATACTTCTGTGTAATTAATGAAGAAAGCAACTTTGGAAATTAGATTTGATCTGAGTTTTATGGAGTTATTTGCAGTTGTAAAGGACTGCAAGTATAAAATACCAGGCAACATTCTTCACATCTGGTGGTAAGTGCTCTAATCAGTGCACAGACAACTGTGCTCCCGTCATATCCTGTTCCTGACATAAGATCATGACATGACTCAAGCTAAAAGGAAAGCTTTTCTTTGATTTACAGGGGAAAGTGTTGCTGTGCGGCTCAGGGACTTGGTTGACGCCATTACAACGTAGGTACATAGCGTTGTCATGGTGATAAAGGGATTTCCTGTTCAGCACTAAGAGCACATCACATATTACCAACTGAGCCCTGCACATCCTCCGCAGGTGATCCCCAAAAAATCTAGTCCCACGTTCTTGTGCAGGAAAAAAGAGCACTTCAACACAAGGACTATCCCAGTTTGTTTCCATGATGTAATGCTACCAACACTTTTTTTCACAGGTGCATTACCTCAACTCCCACTGCAGTCTGCTTTAAAGGCCAAAGTTGACCAATTTAATAATTAGTTCGTGCTTTAGTCATTTCTGATGAAAAACATTTTAGTCATGCACCACTCAGTTTTAAGCATTCCCTGTAGTGGCATTGTTATAACTCCCAAGTAGGACAAAGGAAGGAATGGACTTAAAATGTACGATAAGCAATACATACAAATGCATTTTACAACATCACTAGCAAAGGCCAATCATGGAAAGTAAAGTATAAAGTGATGTGCAAAAATCTTGAGTCACCCCTTGTGTCTTTATATGTTCCTAGAAAAAGTTGATTAAGTTTTCAGATAGTTTCAGATCATTTCAGGATTAGGAAACTGAGGCCTTTCCAAACTCAAACCTGTTATAGTTGTAAGTACATCATTATGAGAGCTGATACTCTTTTCTGAGAAGCACCATCATGAACAGAAAAAGTAACAGGAAGTGAGTTATGCAGCTGGATGACACAAATGTCTTTGCTGGGTTATTTCATTCACACTCACTCCTGAGGCCGACTTCTTAGCAGTCATACATTCGTGAATTAGCAGCCTTTCTGTGAATACTCAGATTGGAAAGAGAATATCAAGTATGCAAATCCTCAAACTGGAAATGCAACATTCAGTATTCAAATCCATCTGTCAGTCCATGTCACATTTGGTACCCAGGCGTTACAATCATTATTCCTAACTGTGCAGTCCCAAATTTCCCCCTGCTGTCCTCATTTCTAAAGAATAACATTTGACTGGGAGGATAAGACATCTTGTGACATTTGGCAGCATCACATAAACATGGTGGAAGACTGGAGAGGCGGTGTTGTGAAGTTTATCAAAGATGTTGACTTGCTTATTGCCTGTTGAGATGTAGGTGTCAGCAGGATCCCTGGTGTCAGAATCAGAAATGCAGAAAACCAGAGAGCGATACCAAATACGCGTCTGCAACCTCTAAGGAAGAAACAGACAATTTATGCTACAGGAGTAACTAATGAGTAGTCAGAGGGTAGATGTGTCTTTGTGCCTGGTGTTCTCATTAAAGCCCTGTTCACTTTGCCTCCACTTTTCTCTCTTTATCTCCCTTTTCTGATCATCTCTCTTTATTTCCTCAATAAATCACATCATATTGCCTTGTGAATTAAACATACAGCTAGGTGACTGCAAGAGGGAGTCAAGGTCAGATGGGCTCTTGCCCCACTGTGATCCTGAATTGGAAAGAAAATGGATGGAAAGTACCTTCTAGTATCTGCAACCAAATTAATGGAAATAAGAGTATGACCTTTTCAACTGTAAATGATCACATTTACAGTTGAATTTTAGGAAGTTTAGTGAGGGTGCTTTCAAAATGTAAGTTGTGTATAGTTTCTTGAAATTTCAGCTACAGTATCATGATGCAAGTGCAGAACACACAAAGTTCATCAGGTAAAGGTAAACCTCTGGGAGAACTTGCCCAGCGCTATAGCTCTAATCTTTACCTTGTGTTCTTCAGTTGTCACTTTGAATATATTCAGTAGATCTATGTCACCTCAGTGAATTTAGTGATGAAGCGTTGAGTCAGAATATCATATCCAGCACCTCAAAACCACATCAAATAAAAAGAAAACACACTCATGGCCATTTACTATCCAAGCAGAAAGAAGTCGCTTTGATATAGGCGAACCAATAATTTCAACCTAACTTGCATGATCTAAACTACACAGTTCATCGTGGTAAGTTTTCCCCTTGTTCAGTGAAGATAAACAGTAGATTACATGGCTTCTTTCACTTAAAAAAGGATTAGTTCTTGCAAGAAAAAAAAAGAAAGCAGCCAACTCTGTGGTTTCCTTCAGCCAGTTTTAGCTCAATGCTTTGGTTCACCTCTTAATCTAACAAGTCTTTCCCAAATCTTCAGCGTGTGGCTCATCAGGTTTATCCCTTTGTAGTTACTGCAGCTGTTCACATCATCCTTGTTATTGAAAATCAGTAGCAGTATACCTTTTCTCCATTCCTCCGGCATCTTCTCAAACTGCAAGACTGTGTTAAACAATCTTGTTAAAAAAGCCCACCCTGCGGGAGCCACAGCAGCTCAGTGAGTGAGTGAGCGGATGACCATATATGCAGCGTGGCCATGGCGTAGCTGGCCCAGGTTCACGTCCGAGTCGTGGTCCTGTGCTGCGTGTCTTCCCCTCTCTCTGTCTCTCTCTCTCCCCACTTTCCTGTCTGTCTTCACTGTTAACTATTCAATAAAGGTAAAAAAAAAACTACTACTACTACTCTGCTCTCTCAGACATCTCCATACCTCCAAAGGTATGTCATGTAAACCAACTGCCTATCCAGTCTTCATCGTCTTCGTGCCCTCTCTTCCTTCTTACTGATCCTCGGTGCTTCCTGATTCACTGCCTCCATCAGCTGCTCCTCTCCCCCTCATTTACTTCATTTATCAGTTCCTCAAAGTACTCGTTCCATCTCCTCAACACGCACTCATCGTTCATTAGTACATTTCCATTTCTATCTTTAATCACCCTAACCTGCTGCACATAATTTCTAGCTCTGTCTCACCAATCAACATAAGTCCTTTTCTCCTTCATTAGAGTCCAGCCTCACATAAAATTCACTATAAACTTTTTCCCGTTGCTGAACACCTAGCCTCCCAGTACTCCTTTCTTCCTGACTATCCCACTTTTCCTTTACTAAACTCTTCCTTTGAATACTTTCCTGTACTTCCTTGTTCCACCACCTGGACTCCTTGCCATCTTTTCTCTGTCCAGAGGACACACCAAACATCTTCTTAGCAGTTTGCCTCTCCAATTCAGCCGTACTTTCGCAGTCATCTGGTAATTCTTTCCTCAACTTCTTCCTGAACTCTGTGCAACATTCTTCATTCTTCAACTTGCACCATTTAATCATTGCCTCTGCCTTCACTCCCTTAATCTTATCTGACAGCCAGCCTGTGGGGCAGCATATGCACTCACATCCACACTGGTGCCCTTCCTTTTCTCTCGCTGCCTCAAAGCACACCGTTGCCCTTTTGGCTTTCTGTGTCTTCAGCCAGCTGTAGGACAGTTTCCACCAGCACCCTGCTGGCCATTAGCAGGCCCCGACCGATCTAGTGTGGAAATCTCATTCTTGATGAGCCGCATGTTTGATTTGGCACAGATTTTACGCTGGATACCCTTCCTGACGCAACCCTCCCCATTTATCCTGGCTTTGAATCAGCCTTAGGTGTGTACTAGCCTGTGGTTGGCTTAATGCATATGTAGTTGCTACTAGGAATTAATTTTCACTGGTCTCAATTAACTCAGCATTGTCAAACAATTTTCAGGTTTGAGGAAGAACTGTAAACGTACATCCAGTTCACAAACTGACTTATATTAAACAATTAGTAAACCAATTAAACAACCCATAAATATATATATTTAAAAGAAAAACTGACCCAACACAGACTAATTTGTGTTGTGTTGTGTGCTTAAAGTATATTTAATGAATAAAAGAAAAAGGAACTTCACAGGGGATAGCCCTCCTACTTTACAAAACTGCTTTAAGCTGTCTGTCCCATGATTAGGTTTCCACTCAGAACATAACACCAGAAGAGGGGGTGACCCTCTGACAGGAATGAAAAATGGGACCTTCCCCTAAAAAAAAAAAAAAAAAAAAAACCCTCAGTGCAAAGCTTCACATTTTCTGTGGCCTGCCTCTTCAGCAGGGGACTGCAAAGCCCAAGGCAATCTGTGTTTGAAAGATCAGTCACACCACCACTGCTCTGCACCAAGGATTTGCACTAAATGCTCAGACCTGAAACAAAGAGACCCTGCTTTCCTGCACCTGTGCTCATGAAGCGAGAACACCTACCGAACCCTGCCTACAGGAGCAGTGCTTACACCCAGATACTGCCTTTCACATTTACTTGACACTATTTTTCTTCCTTTAGTATTTGTTGTATAGCAAAACAGGAGGTCACAAACATGATCATTCCTGATGTTATTCTGTATCTGTTTGTTATGGACGTTTTTGCTCACATGTTATCAGTTTGAAGTGATAATCTGTGTTGTGTTTATGGCTTGGTGAATTCAGTTTAAGTCAAGTTAAACTTTACACCTCCATAAATTGGACAGTATTTACTGGAGGTCCACTAAGCCTTACCACTGTGGAAAGGATAATCTCCATGTGTCAGTTGCATAATACTTTAGCAACTGCATAGTGATAACCTGCTGTTTTAAAGTAGTACAGACTGACCCTCTCCTACTGGAACAGGTAATTTTACCAGATAATGTCCCCAACATTGTTTGCCATTGTTGTTATTTATGTGTGTGTGTTTTTTGTTTTATTTTCTTGTAGGCAAGACATATTACCTGGTTTGCTTTGAATTGCTGCTTCCCATTTTACCAAAACGGAAGCTTCACATATCCAGTGTTATTTTGACCGGACATTACAACCACTATTTCTTGCTTTTTGGGTTTTTTTTTTTTTTTTTACTTAAATCTATTCAGAGCACTCAACATTACAAAGTTAGCTTTCCTGTTCCAGGAAGTTCTCCTGCTGATTTACCTCGTCATCAAGTTTTATTTTGACATTATTTTTGTCCTGGTTGTCTTAGCAACAGGGTTATGAATAACATCCTTGCAGTTGTTTTAATGGACTTACCCCAGTGGCATTATTATGTTGCCTAGTGAGAGGTGTATAAAGGGCCAGCAAATCATTTTTGCTCACCAGATGGGAACTCTTAAGAGTCTCAACTTTTCAGTCGATTGAGCTTTTGTGTCTGTCAGTGCATCTAACCAGCTCTGTGAATGGTAAAACCTTTGGTCAGAGAATATTGCTGGGCCTCACTTTTAAATCCATTACCGCCATTTACGCAAATACTAAATTTAAATACATCACTTTATTATAATGACCAAAAATAATCTGAAAGCAATGGCTTGGTGCTGCTGTCTGCCAGATGGGAGAAATGGGTTAAATGGCGTTAAGATTTGCTGTGATCCCAGCTGTTGTAGCGTGATAGGGAAGATGCATCCTGGACAGGTCACAGTCTGTCTCACAGCTAATACAAAGAGACAGACAACTGTTCATGCTGGCATTCCCACCTACAGCCAATTTAGAATTACACGTCCCAACGTGCTTGTCTTTGGACTGTGGGAAGAAGCCAGATAATGCAGACTCCTCTCGAAAGCCCCCCCCCCCAGCCAGTGGATTCAAAGTCATGACCCTCTTGCATCCACTAACATGCAGTGCTTCATAGCATCTCTCTGTGATTTTTAAGGTTTAAGTTTTAGGTTTAAGTCCATGAGTTAACTATTTTTCAGACATGCGACTCTCAGGATTATATTTTAAACCACAGCAAATGGATGTTTTCAGCAAAAGGATGTAAAATCAGCCTGATAAAGTTAGCAACTATGTGGTGAACATAATGGAGCATTTTGCTGCACACGAACCAGAAATTCATCAAAGATAGCAAATATTTAGCTTTGATTTCTCAGTAGGATTTTTATTTTCGGGTGTACAAACATGGATTGATCCCTAAATGAAATAGAAGCAAGGATGTGAGTGAGAACCCTTTAAGCTGTCAGGCACCATTTTTAATAAAATTCTTATTGGTCTTTTCTTTCATGGTTTTTGTAGAAATGTCATAATTCACACAAGCTCCTCTTCTGACAAATATGAGCTACTGAGTCTTCTTACTGCCTTCTGGCTCTTTCCTACCACAAGCTGCTGGAGCAGAACAGCAATCATTAATTCATACTGTAAACATGCCAGTTCCTTTCAAATCTGGCATAAACAAAATCAGGAATTTGATATGGCAATATCCGCTTAAAAAAACATAATCAAGTATTAGATATGGCAACAACCTTTAACATTTTTCCAAATGGAACCTTGATAACAGACATCAGAGAACAGCAAATAAGGTTATCACGAATGAGTCACCAGGAAGCTCCCATTCTGTTGTTGGTTGTAATGGCCAATAGCTGTGGGATAACACTATGATGTCGTTAAGGAAGATGACATCACTGGGCAAACTCCACAGACTGCAGCAGGTCGTCTTGCTCTCCCACAGGCTTCCCCTGATTCAAGCAGTGCCACACTACTTCTGCTTTCCACCTGCCATGTGAGAACTTAATGTGTCCCACCTATGTGACCCACACCCTCTGTCTGTTCAGTTTTTTAAAATACATAATTTAAAAAAAATACAGGCAAAAAAATATATATTCTTAGAACAATATACTGTAACACTACAATATCTGTTGCCCTTCCTGAGCTCCCAGATTATGCCAGCTGACCCCGTCCCTTGCCTTCTTTCCTCTTCTCCTCCACCTACTGCTCACTTCAACCTGGTAAGCCCTGCACGCTTGCAATGCAGAGTGGGTATCACTAGAAGGAAGCCCACACATGATCCCAGATATAGCCAGCACATGTCTATGACGAATCCCACAACAAAACTAAGGACACCTCATGATAAATGCATGAATGGAGGAGGGTGAGAGAGGAAGAAAAAAAGATCTATCACCCTGGAACTGATAAGAAAATGTGTGAGCCGGATGTTTCTTTGTATGGTTGTATCTCCTACACAGATTCTGCTTTAAAAAAATAACTGAATGACTTGCATGTATCTGTTTTTGGGGAGGGATTCCTATATAACTATTTTGAGAATGTGATTCATATTAATTACTAAGTGCCTTACATGAAGTTTGAAGAAAAATACAAGCAGGAGTATGTTATGTAAATGAACTGCTGACCCACAGTAAGTGGGACAACATGCAGGAAATGTTAATTGTACATTAGGCTAGTTTTAAGCACAAAAGGATTCTCCCTGTGAGAATAAATCTGTTGGCTTGGGGGAGTGGAGCATCAGCTTAAGATTTTTAGTTTACTTTGAATTGATGGGAATGTATTTGCATATACAGTTTTTACACCAGTCAATATCTTGAATAAAATAAGATTGTTTCACCCTGCGAGAAGTAAATTCCCCAAGACTGGAAGCTGATAGCTGTCAGAAGCTCCCAGTTTCGGTGTCAGTCAGCACACGACTTGGGATTATGTCAGTTATGTTCACTTTAAAAAGTCCCAATCATATACATGTAATTGTTACAGTTAATGTAGCAGTTACAATTTGATTTTGGGGAAGAGTGGTAGACATACATCCAATAAAAAAAACAGACTTTTACTATTAATGAAACCAATTTGAACCAGCACCAATTTAAAAAAAAGTCATGAATATAAACAACAAGCTCTTTATTGTTTCATTTAAATGCCAAGCTAAAACAGCTGGGCCAGATGACAGTGAGTGACCAAAACAATTAACTTAGGGAGGGTGCTTACTGCAGGGAGTATTTTTAATTAAATAAATAAAAGGCCCATTGTATTACATGGAAGGAGCAGTGAGAAAAGTGCATGAACTCATCACATTTCTTCTGCCTAAAGAACAAAAGAAAAAGCAAGGGCAGGCAATTCCAAAAACAGACATTTCATTGCTATCTATTAGGAGCAAAATTCTGAAAATACGATATTCCATATAATTACTAAAACAGTGACTTCAGAAGTTTTATCTCACAGAAAAGATTAATTAAAACCATTTTAAATGGGGTACATTAGACAGCAGATGTGCAGCCTTGGAGCCACAGAATCCACAGAAATCTAAAAATTCAATTAAGGCATACGTATAATGGTCACAAAAAAAAAAATGAAAGGGATACTTTTAATCAGAGTATAGCATCGAGTCAATTAAACTTCTGGTATATTGATCTGGTCAGTGAAGTAGCAGAGGGGGTTGTTAATCAGTTTCAGCTGCTTTGGTGTTAATGAAATTAACAACAGGTGTACAAGAGGGGCAACAATGAGACAATCCCCAAAACAGGAAGGGTTTTACAGGTGGAGGCCACTCATATTGTTTTCCCTCCTCATCCTTTCTGGCTGTTTTTTTCCTGCTAGATTAGGGTCAGTGTAACTACTGGTAGCATGAGGCGATACCTGGACCCTACAGGTGTTACACAGGTAGTCCATCTCCTCCTGGATGACACATCAATACGTGCCATTGCCAGAAGATTTGCTGTGGCTCCCAGCTGGTTTCAAGAGCACGGAGGAGATTCCAGGAGACATGCAGTTACTCTGGGAGAGTTGGACAGGGCCGTGGAAGGTCATTAACCCATCAGCAGCTGCTTGGCACCTTGAAGCTTGATTGGCATTTGCCATAGAACACCAGAATTGCCAGGTCCCATGCTTTTCACATGTGAGAGCAGATTCACTCTGAGCAATTGTGACAGATATGAAAAGGTCTGGAGAAGCTTTGGAGAACGTTATGCTACCTGTAACCTCGATCAGCATGACTGGTTTAGTGGTGAGTCAGTGATGGTCTGAGGAGGCATATCCATGGAGAAGGGCACAGACGTCTACAGGCTAGGCAATGGCATATTGACTGCCATTAGGTATCAGCCCTCTGTAAGTTAATAATTTCCACCTCTATCAAACAATGTGGCATCCTTTCATTTCTAACACATTACCCAGTCCATATCAGTGTAGATATCCAGCATGATTTTTTTTTCTCCATTGAGAGGTGATGTGTTTTTAAAATGTTCTTAAGTTTTTTGACCAGTGTATGATATGAGTAGAGCATTTATGAGGACACACTTGTGATGGAGAGAAAGTTTGCAACTCCCTGATTAAAAGCAAACGCCCACTGCAGAAATTTAGAACCATTTCAATTAACCCAAAAAGGTCTGCACTTCAAAAATATTGAGGCACCAGTAACTCAGACTGAGTTGGTGCACAGATGCAATTTAAGCAACTTGCAACATTTTTTTCAGTAAACATCTTCATTATTCATTTCCATATTTTTGTGCTGTATTTGATGCAGTCAGATCCACTGTGAGTAATTTGCCAATCAAGGATGCATCAGATGTTAATTTGGCCAGCACAAATGATTCTGAGCTCCAAACACTCATTGCTGGAATGACACATCATGTTCTCATAATGCCACAGTCTGCAGTTTACAGATGGGAAAAGTAACTGTCAAACTGGGCATTCAACTCTCTGAACTCAGCCTACAGAGATACAGCTGTGGAACAGCTTTGCGAAAGGATAAAAGGGACCTCAGAAATTTGCTTAGTTTGTCAGAAAAGATGGGATGGGATACATATGCTCTATCCATTTTTCTCCAGGTCACAAATGTATGAAACTATATTTGAGTCGATTAAACAATACAGATACAAAAGAAAAATATAAAATGAATGAAAACTATATCCATTATTTAATAGAGAAAAGTGTGGGCTCTGTATCGATAACAGAATAATAAAGTTGGGGAACATATTTCAGTGGATGGAATATTACTAAGGCAAATACTGAAGTGTTCAATGACATTTATTGAAACCAGAGGGGGAAAAGTCACCCTTAGACTGAATTTTACTCGTTTGATTAAATTTGAGCAGGTTTGAAGGCACAGTGGCAGCTTTATTATCCCTAAATGAGAACTAGAGTCTAGGTTAAATTGAGTCTAGGTTGCAGGAGATGTGAATGACTCAGGCACTGGTCAGTGCTACAATATCATGTGTGCTGCTACAGCATCTGACATCCTCGTTAGCTCTTGTTACAGTGGACTACTTTGTTGATTGGAAAGATTTCATCACAGCACAATGACAGCGATGCACGTCATATTCTTAAGGTTTGATAGTTGGTTTGGAGGCGCACTGATGACAACTTTGGAAAAATACAAAAGCTACCATCGGAAGCAATCACCAGCAATGCCGTAAAAACTGCCGATATGTGCACCATGAAGTGTTTGTTTGGTAGAAGAATTGTCACCGCCAGGAGCACAGCGAAGGCGAACCCAAGTGCAGACACGGACAGAGGCAGGGCTATGTTGAAAAATGCAATTTATTAACACAAGTGAAAACACAAAAGAACAAGGGGTGGCTCTCTGAGGTTTTCTCAGGATCCTATTCCAACTCCTAGCAAGCTGCGGGAGGGAATGTAAACACCGAGGGACCGGTCTAGACGGAGGGAGAGGGAGAGATGAGTTATGAACTGGAGTAAGCATAACAAATGTACGTAGGGAGATAGCTGTAAGACAAAATCCAGAGGGAGAGGCAGGTGGCTGGAACGATGTGACGCTTCTTCCAGGAGGGCAGACAGGCAGGTTAAGAAACAAGGCAGTTTCCCCGACGTTTGCAGACACTCTGGCAAGGACAGGAGGCCAGAGCAAACCCTTAAATACTATTTTGATGAGTTAACTCGCTACAGGTGTGCAGAGCCTCCACATGACAGCTTCCAGCCCTGCCCAACAGAGGAGGAGAAAACAACCTGCCAACCCCCTGCAAAGACAAAACAGCAAAACAAAGGCCGCAGCACACCACTCCATGACAAGAATAGTGTCTAAGATCAGTGCAAAGTTTGCTATTGTTGATATATTGTCATAGTCCCTGGGTTTGGAACCCAAAGTTTTGAGTTTTGTGATTTTAGTATTGAGATGATTATTGTTCTAGTTTAGTTTTCTGTCCTTTTGACATCATTATTTCTAGGGCTTCTGTGTTTTTCTTTGTTTCTCATGTTGTTTGTTCCTTTGTGCTCCAGTCTACCCTTGTCTTGCCTTTGTCTCTGCATTCATCCTCAGCTCCTCTTGTGTGAAGGTAGTTGTGTCTCAGGTGTTTGTTTACCTTCCTGTCCTGGTGTCAAGTTCATGTGCCTTAGGTTTGGTCTCTGTGTTTGCCACTTCCTGTTTTATTTTGGTGTGCCTTTGGTCTGTTCAGTTTTGCTTTCTGTGTTTCGTTCCCAGTTGTTTCCTATTGTCTCGTTACCCCTTGGTATATAGTGACTCAGTTTCCCTCTGTTCTTTGTTGTATCGTCCCCTCTTAGCGGTGTGTCCGTCTATTCCTGTTTTTGCCTTGAAGGTTTTCGGTTTTGAATTATGCTTCTGGTTCTGCTCTCAGGAGGATTTTTGTACTTTGTTTGAGATCTCTGCAATAAAGCAGTATAACGTTATGCCTGTCTCCGGACAGGGTCCTCACTTTGCCCGCCACACTGCCAGCCTTGACATGTATTGCATAACTTCAAGCAGAAAAATCATCAGTGCAACAACTTCTGACTAAAACCAAAAAAACAAATTACTGAGCTCTTTAAAGAACAAATTATTGTCAAATCAACTTCCAAAGGCAAAGAGGATCGTGATTCGCTTTCGGAAATAAACAGGGCCATTACCAAAGGTGTGTGGGAAGCATTGCAAACAAATAGAAGTCACGAGTCTGGGCTAGAGTATGTATCTGGCATTCATGTCATTAGGGGTTTTGATTTTAGCTCTACGATCCGTAATTCAAGCACACAATAGTAAAATCATTACAGGTAATCTTGGTGCAAAGCTGAAGCAGCCACCCTCGCAAAAGTCCTAAATCTGCTGATTTATACATCTTATCTCCCTTGTAAATAGCTGCAATTATTTGGAGTCATATGTCCTGAGGTTATGTGGTGTGAGAATTACTTTGTCCTTTTGAGAACTCTCAGAAAAAGATCTAATTTCAGGCACAGTTTTGTAACATGTTGCACATTTGAATAAGGTTTATTTTCCAAGCACAGTAAATCATTATTTCAAAAAGCTTCTCGGCATTTCTTAATCCCACTAACTATAACTGGTATGACTCCATCAAAAGTGATTCCCTCTCGTTTAGAAGAACAGTTAGGAAAATTGACTTTATTTTATTCACATTTCAATTATGATATTGGAGAGAGAGGGGGGAGTGCGAGAGAGACCGAGACAGGGCAAGAACAAGACCAAGCAAATGAGAGTACCCATCTGTGGAAGAAGCCAGCAGGATTAGCTAGATTATACTGCTAAGCTGCATCCAACTGGTTCTTCTCCCAGCAAAATCAGCTGAATCAAAGCAAAGTCTCTGCAGCGATGCCCTTTGAATCTCTGCTCCAGTATGTGTTTGAGTTTACTTTGTACTTTGTACTGTGTGTGGTTGGTTGCATAAGTGGGAGTGTGTGAATCGTGTAAATACAAATGTAGGTCTGGAGGTGTGCAAAGGTGTAGGTGTACAGGTGGGTTTGGAAGCACCAACTACCATTTCTTTTAAGAACAAAAACAAAAGATTCACTTACCAAATAGGGGCGGTGCACTTAAATTATAACAAGTGGGTTTTGGTTTCTTTGGACTGTCAGACTGTTTTAGAGAGCAGATAGTTACAGGGATAAAACATAGTAACCTCAGATCTCTGTAATATTCATGAATCTGGAATGAAATAAGATATTATGCTTCTTTTTAGGGGTTATGGAACAGAGTATTTCATATGGTCATGGAGAGCAGGCTTGTTCTTTACTACTGTCTATGAAGTAGGAAAGGTAGCTGCTGAATATTGGTTTACACTTCCACAGTCTTTATAATAGTTTTTTAAACAGCCACAGACTTGAGCTTCACTTTTACTGCACAGATATGAGTCTGATACTAATCTTGATGTCTAACTCTTAGCAAGACAGCCTTTTTGCTAATAAATGTCTGTGTCTAACTTCCTTTAAATTGTCAGTTGTTCTCCGGCATAAGGTTTAAATAAATACGCATAAATTTTAAATCATGTGCAAAGAAAACTTACATTTTTCATTACACATTTATGTTGACATAACTTTTCTTAGTGTTATCAGTCAATGAAAGTTTCACATCATTTTCCTGCCCAGTGGGCAAATCAATGAGTGGTAAATGGAGACAAGCGCATGTCTGTATGTTTCGTCATCCCCCTGTCTTGATACGTGATGAATACAAATAACATGACGGTAAACGAAATGTAAAACAGTAGGCGGCTCCCGGTGGCATCCTGTCTGCTCAGATGAGTCCATATTGTAACCACTCATAGTAATTGTGTGGGTGGGAGACCCTGCCATTGTGTGCCAAACCCACTGATGATTCAACCCACTTGCCACTTTCTACAGAGAGAAGGAAGACTAAGTTGAGTCCTGTGCCTCATATCGGGGACCTACCAGTCGTCAGCAGCCTGTTCTGGGCGTTTGGCCGAGCTATCAGTCATAAACTGCATGTAATGAATGATGGGTGCTGTTTAATGTGTCATACTGGTGGTATTCTGGCTGAGATGGACAGTGACAGTTAGGCCTAAGCCTCTGGCAGTGTAGGAAGAGGTGCAAACTAAATCATCATTAACTCCCCGCCGTGGTGTTTCATCAGCACACAGCCTCTTGAGGCCGATGTCTTCGTCACTGGTTTTTCTGAACAACACATCTCAGCATGGGCATGCTGTTATTTTAAGCAGTGATGGGATATTCCATTTACATACTGCACAAACAAAAACAAGAGCAAAGGGGAGAGACGTAAACAGGTAGGAAATTGACACATAAAAGGTAATGAGACAAATTTAGGGACTCTGAAGTTACTTGTAAGTCACTTTGAGAGATTAGAAATTAAAATTAGAATTAGGAGATTAGAAATTTACACTTTAATAGTTTATTTACTGTTCATACTGCTGAATTAGTTTTATGTGCAGATGTAAGATTTTAAGATTATAAGATTATAAACACAGATTATTGACTTGAAATGCTTTTGGAAACATTGTGAATCCGCAAATCAGAAATTAGTTTCATTGTGAGCCACTCACCAATAGTACCAATAGCTCATTGATATATATATAAAGTACCAGACACACTTTTCCATTCATATGAATGGGTGGGTGGGTCCAAACTTTTGACTGGTGTGTGTATGTGTGTGTATGTATATCACACAGTTGCTGCAGATTTGTCAGCTGCATGTCCATGATCTGAATCTCCTGTTCCACCACATCCCAAAGGTGTTCTGTTGGATTGAGATCTGGTGATTGTGGAGGCCATTTGAATACAGTCAGCCCACTGTCATGTTTGTGAAACCAGTTTGAGATGATTTGGGCTTTGCAACATGGTGTGTTGTTCTGTTGGAAGCAGAAGATGGTACACTGTGGTCATAAAGGGTCCGACATGGTCAGCAACAATACTCAAGTAGGCTGTGACATTTAAATGATGCTCAGTTGGTGCTAAGTTGCCCGAGAAACTATCCCCCACACCATTACACCTGAACGATTGATACAAGGCATGAAGGATCCATGCTTTCATGTTGTTTATGCCAAATTCTGACCCTACCATCTGAATGTGGCAGCAGAAATCGAGACTCATCAGACCAGAAAATGTTTTTCCAGTCTTCTGTTGTTGACTTTGGGTAACCTTGTGCAAACTTTAGTCTCATTTTCCTGATCTTGACTGACAGTAGTGGCAGCTGGTGTGGTCTTCTGCTGCTGTCACCCATCTGCTTTACAGTTCAACATGTTGTGCATACAGAGATGCTCTTATGCATACTGTGATTGTATTGAGGGGTTATTTGAGTTCCTGTTGCTTTCTTATCAGCTTGAAGCAATCTGTCCATTTTCCTCTGACCTCTGGCATCAACAAGGCATTTTTATCCAGCAAACTGCCACTTACTAGATATTTTCTTTTTCAGACCATTCTCTGTCTGAAATAGTGGATCTCTGTTGATGAGTTTGTGAAATACTCAGACTAGCCTGCGTGGCACAACCATGACACATTCAGTAAATGAAATCACATTTCTTCCCCATTTGATGCTCAGTTTGAACTTCAGCAGGTCAGCTTGTTCCAGTAATGAGCAAGTGTACCTAATGAAGTGATTGGTGAGTGTAAATTTGAATGAATGAATGAATATTATAAACAAAATTATGATCTTTCCCCAAAGCAGCAGCTGAAAATGAAACAAAAAATGCAGTCCAACATTGAATGTGGAGTTGTGTTGTTCTGGTTTATGTCCTTCATACCTTCTAAAGCTGATGTCTGTGGATTTTAAATGTTCTTCATTTGATCGTAAGCTGTTCTGGAGCACTATGCTGTTCACAGAAAAACTGAACTAAAGTGGGGGAGTTTAAGTGCAATAGGAAGCTGCGCTAACCAATAATCATTGAGTTGGAAATGAGAATGTTTTTAAGGAAGGCATTAACTGTTACTGAAGCCATTTAGTTAGCCAAGAGGCACTCATTAGAAATTGAATCGATATATCAATGATATATCAATCAATGATCCATCTACTTGTTGGAAATTTGTGTTTCCAACAACTAGTTGTCTGAGATTGAACTGCTTATGCTTTAAAGATGCACTGTTTCTGATTTTCCAATCATCAGTCGATCCATCCAGGTTGCAAAGCAGGTCACATTCAGACAGGTCACCCATCCATCACAGGGCTAAAGCAGAGAGACAGACAACCACACAGTCTCACATACATATCCATGGCCAATTTAGAATCACCAGTTAATCTAGAAAGCACAGAGACCATGCATCCTCCACACAGAAAGAGCCCAGCTCCCTGTCTTTTTCCGTTTTAAATGGGCTTTGTGTGAGCAGTCTGTGTATGTCTACATTTCTCCCGTGTTTTTGGTTTTTGTGCCCTGCAGTTGACAGTCACCAATAAGCAAGGCATTTTCATTCATGACACCATTAAAATATATTTCTATAATGTGCAAACATTATGCTCTGTGAACAGCATCCAACATGTGCCATGAAATACAAAAATAAGTCCAAAAATACTGCACACCTGACAGAGATGTCAGTAATTTTTCCTGGTAACTGGCAGAAAGTCAGTAAAAGATGACAGCTTTTACTGACTGTGAAACACTTGAGACATAATGCCAAAAGACAGAGGAGATAAAAAAGAGATTTTTTTTTCAGGTGTGATGAGAAAACTTGTAAGATGTTCTTATCTAATAAATCTGACATTACACGTATGACATAAAAACAGCTTTCACTGGCAATATGAATAAAAACTTACTGGTGAAATGGTTGTCCATTGGCAGCAGATATACTACTGCTGATCCATGCTTGTCTATCAAATTTCACCTTATTTGGGATGTTTTTTTAGCCTTTTTCTATAAGTCCTATGTATGGGTATTTTTGTCATCTTTATATTTTCTCTGGGTGAAAGCCATCCAGTAAACTAATAGTTTCACAACAGCATGTCTAGGGATAGACTGGTAAACTGTTCAGATTTTATCAAAAGCACTGCAAAAGTCTCCCTATGAAAAAGATATTTATGTGGTAAATGTGTCTGATATTGACCAGCGTGTAGCTATAATAGTGGTCACTGCTGTAGACCTTTTATGTTTGAGAGGATAAAAGTACTTATTGCCGTGTTGGCCAGAGATTCATGACCTTTGATATGTCTGACCAAACAGCATATGCTGCTTTTTTTAATGAGGATGTGAAAGACAAGAAGCATGCCTGATTACACAGGGCCCATACTGTTTGTTTGTATATTGTGTATGTATATATGTATGTTTGAGCGAGTAAAAAGTCTGTCTATAATCTTTCTATGTGTAGACTACAAATTAAATTTAGTTGAAATTTGTTTTTTGAATTGTTGTTTGTGTTTTGTTTTACTTTGGAGAGAGCCAAAACAGCCAGGAAAACCTGCAAAAGGGATCAAAATAAATATACTATTACAAAAAATTAAACCTCTGTCACCACTTCTTGGTATCCTGTAAAGACTCAAAGGATAACAAGGACAACAAAGTTTTGCAGTGTGTTTTAAAAACAATGAAATAATCAGCGCAGTTCTTTTTTGGTTCTCTCTCCCTATGATAAGTCCAGTTTTTCACAGGTCTAAAGGCAGGTACCTTTTCCCAGATTCCAATACACACACACATCACACGACACACACACACACACACACACACGACACGTACACACACACACAGAGAAAAGGAGAACAGAGACAGGAGGACAGGGGACCCTGACTTAAGTTGCCAGCTGGCCTTTTAAAAACTCTTAATCAAGCCACAGTGAAGTTGATCTTTGATATAATCTCTTAACTCTTTATTCGCCAACAAGGCATGAGGAAATGAGTGGACTTAGTTAAATTAATTTGTGGAAATAATTAATTTTATATAAATCAAATTAAATCCATCAGTGACAAAAGCATCCTTCAAAAACCCTTGAGCCTCTAAAATATTTTATAGATCTAAAATTTTCTCTAATTGCAAATTACTATACAAGTGATTGCAGAAACCCTCAAATTAATTTCCAAAGAGATCTCTTGCCTTTACCCCCCTTCAATTACAAGCAAAGAAATTTGCACTTTATGGGATGTGACGGAGTCTCTGACGCACATTTGTGAGACCTGATGATACATATTAACACAGAAAGTCACGGTGAGCTGCATCTGGCCACAGAAGTAAACCCCCTCCTTGGGTTGTTTAAAGATGCTGTCATACATTTATAGCTCCTGCCTCAATAAAAACACTTTAATGGCCAAAACGATTCCCATTCCCTGCATGAGTGTATGAGCAAAGGAGCAACTGAATGACTCAGGAAGGACCGAGAGAGCCATTCAGGTAAGAAGCACACTCACTGACATTTTATTAAAAGGATTTATTCCAAGTTTGTATGTAAATGTGGGTGAAAAAGATATTTTGGGGATAATAGCCACCAGAACCTATGGTCATGGAGATTACCACAGAATTAAATGAAATCCTCCCCTCATTAAAACTTGAACATAAGCTTCACGGAGGCTGGATTGATTATCAAGATGTTCAAAGTTTTATTTTCACGTTGTGGAAAAATTTCTGTAAAGCCCCAGCCTTGAGACCGGTTAGCAGCCCACTGGCAAACACGGGTTTTTAGAGGAAAATGTGTATTCCCTAACACCAACCACCTAGTTGCTGGAGGTCACCCTAAATGCGTCACTGACTGGTCTCTAGGCCTGCACGACTGGGCCTTAAAAAACAGCGTGAGTTCACACGTGAGTTCTCTTTTTTTTGTTTTAATTCTCAAATTATTTGTATAACTTCTTTGATCATTTTACTTGCTGTTCAGCACTGTGGTCAATGTCTGTTGTGCTTAAATGTGCTATACAAATAAATTGGCTTGACTTATTTATCTTACACCTCACCTTGGTGCGGCCCTCTCCCACCATCCCTTTTTCTGAAACAAGCAATTATATTGTAGCTCCCTAGCACCTCCCTTTGAGCCAGTGTCCATCCAATAGGCTGCCACTGACAAACAGGTTTGAACAGTTGTTGGGTGGGGCTGCTGTGTTCATGGTTGTAACTGTTTAAAATTACCATATTAAGGATATCCAAACTATTTGGCATCGTACAGAAGCAAGAGTAGATGAAACAGCTTGAAACTGAGTGTTTAGAGCAATCTGATACCTGAACCTTTGGTTCATAGGGATTACTTGTACATACACTGATAC
The DNA here is from genome assembly GCA_024447675.2 of Pterophyllum scalare. Taxonomy (NCBI): domain Eukaryota; kingdom Metazoa; phylum Chordata; class Actinopteri; order Cichliformes; family Cichlidae; genus Pterophyllum; species Pterophyllum scalare. Next base: position 48,522 of record JAMQGT020000332.1, on the reverse strand, counting down.
ACTGTGCTCATTACTTGAAACTTTTACCATAAGGAAATAACAGGGGCATAGCAGGTATAGTGCTTAGAAAGTAGTACAAAGCCCACTGTAGCTCCATTAAAAAAAATCTATAGTATACTGTATATTATAACAGAACAGTTTAATAATGCAAACGAGATGGTTTTCAACACACTTTTTCCAATATCAGAGTGAAACTCTTTGCCCTTGCACCCATTAACTCATTTATCCCATCAGGGATTTGTGCAGTCAGTTTGAGAGATCCTACTGAAGATCTTTTATTAGATTGCATTGCTCATGCTTTGGTTTAAAAACAGTAAATATGCCTGCGTTCATCGCCCATTGCTTCCATTTAAAATGCCTTGTCCTACTCTCACTCTATTTTTTTCTCCTCATCCAAATTTAGGATGTGACTAAATTTCATTCACATCCAGTCACATCATGTCTTAACGCAGCCTGACATGGCTGAAAGATTAAAAGCTGTGTGGAAATAAGTGCACCACAGATAGAAGCATGTCAGAACAGTGTATTTCAGCGATGCTATAACATGACCATGGTTTTCTTTTTGAAAGCATTTGCACAAAGATTTCAGAGAGCTTATCAGTACGCAGCATTTCATTTACCTAAGCATGTGCTATTCAGAAAGAGAACTGCAGTGTTTCGTTGCAAGAGGGGATTTCTTAGCAATAAGACATCTTGAGAGAGAGGAACAAACAGAGGCCAGTGAGTAACAAAAAAAATCCTTTGAAAAAGTTACATAAACTCACTGCCCATCAACATTTTTACATGCACTGCTGATGGAAATAAGCCTTGTTTGTCAGCCAGATACCCCCCCTCCCGGTGTTTGTTTTCCTTCTGTTTCTTGCATCACAAATCCTGTGTTGATGTCTTGACAGCTTGTTTTTGTTTTAGTTTAGTGATAACAATCATTTTTGTAAACTAAAAACACGTTATCTAAAGTACCAGTTTCAAGGATACTATGCCAGACCCTGAAAAGTAAGTACATATAATGACTGAATTGCTGATGCTTTGTGTTATTGTGAGTACTGTTTGTTTTTGCCTCTGAAAATGGCCATTTTAAGCAACTACAGGACATTACCTACAGCTGTTGACTCCAGGTGATGAACTTAAATTGAGTGTTGACTAAACCTTTGTTTGGCCATTCAGGGGTAAACAGCAAAAATGAGTCCATCCATACTTTTGCATCTTTTTTATAACACATAGATGAACATGGCCTAAACAGATTAGAACATGGGCTAACTGAAATACAAAGACTTCAACGAACCACCATTTGCACCACATTTTGCAAACAAAATGCTTAAACAACATTAAAAAAAAACAATAACAGAAATAAAGAATATATCTTATAAAAATAAAACTAAAATAAACAGCAATGCTAATTTTCCATTTTTCATGTACATTAATTTCCTCATCAATAAAAATGTTATCAGTCTCTTTTCAGTCTTCTACTTAAAATGAGAATGGTAGATCCACAAAATTTGTAATCACAGTCACTCAGTGTGTGTCATACTTATTGCACCCAAACAATAAAAACACAATAAAAAAACATAATAAATGGTTTGAAAGAACCACGGGTTTGGATTACAAGAGCAGCCAGTGTTTCATTCTCAGTCACACAGAGAGAGGTTATAAAGCACCATAGTCCATGTATGAGGGCAGGCTCCACATCTGCTGGCAATGAGCCTAATTATTAGTTTGCACCCCTATGCATCTGGTTTTTACCATTATGTACAGATTTCTGCATATTTGAAGCTGTATATTTTGCTTCCAAGGAGCCAGACTTTTTTGTCATTTTTTTTATAAGTGGTCTTGATCATTGGTTCACTAGGTAGTCATGGATTGGCCTGTGTTGAGCCCGGACCGCATGGACCTTAACATTGTTGAAGCAGTGTGGGATCATCTTGACAGAGAACGCAATAAAAGACACCCAACATCAAAAGAAGAGCTTTGAATGTCCTTCAAGAAGCCTGGAAAACTGTTCCTGAAGACTGCTTAAAGAAATGACAAGTAAGCTGCCTCTGAGAGTTCAGACTGTGTTGAAGGTGGTCATGCCAAACATTGACTTTAAAGCTTGTTAGAATTGTGCAAATTCTGTTTTTGCTTTATAAAAACTATTTCCATTTATGATTGCGTGTTTCAATAAATCTTTGCATCCATTTCCCATTTTCCTAGGAAAATACAAAGACAATAGAAGAGACTCAAGACTTGCACAGCATTGTACTTTATATTTGTCTTAATAAAGATGAAGAAATATCAGTTACTCAACTAGATAAGATGGGAAGAGTTGGTTAAAACATCTAATGCCAAGTCATGCCGGCAAACAAACAGAAAGGTCATGATGGCAATAAAGCAAGCTTAGCAATGCAAAATAATGACTGCAAATCTCAGTAGTTGCTGTGGAGGCAGTGAGAAAGACCTAATAGGTACACAACTGGGAAATAAACAGTCTGGCTTATCTTCCAATCGTTTCTTCTTCACCCACTTCACACCAGGATCTCTGAGTGGGTTTAGCAAGGGACAGCATGCCAGATGAATTATATTTTTACCTCACAGACGTAAAATAATCAGGTGACTAAATGTGATATAATCACAGTGACGAAAATTATGAGTGACAGTGGGTGTTAGTGGGCTTTAAGACAACAGAAACAGTCATGACCTACAGTATCAAGGGGACACCGTGGCACCATGTGAGCACGTGAATGCAATAAGTTTGGTTAAAGCTGCACTAATCAGTATTTTAAAATCATTAGTGGATTGTATAATCATGTGAGTCGTGACAGCAGTTGCTCATAGTGACAGAGTGAAAATCATCACCAAGCTCTGAGGAGCCCCACATTTCCACGAAGAATTTATTCTTTAAACTTTTTGTTTTGGTTTTTCACTCCACCCTCATTGTTTTCATCTTCTACATTTCAGTAGCAACAGGCAGCTGCTTTCAAGTTCCAAAACCCCGCTGTTCTGAACTTCAATTTATCAGATGGACAGAAAAATAAATTGTTTAAATAAGGAAACTGTTTGCTAATACTTTTGCCATATAGCAACTTTTTCCTGTTATTTTCTACTCCGAAATCACATTGGTGAAGTTTGCCAGACAAGAGACAAGGTAAAGCCGCCACATCACCAGCAGGACACAGTAGGGTTTAACAAAAGGGATTTAACAAGAAAGAATAAAAAGAAACTCTTTCAGCTCTCTCTTCAAATCCAAAACATCAACCTCAGAGAAGTTACTGTTTCAGGTAAGTTCTTAACTCCTCGTTTCTCCACAAGGCCAGCTTCCTGATTCTCCTTAGCTTGGTGAACAAGAGTCATATTCTTACTGCAATAAGATTGCCTCTATAGTGTAGTGGCGAGCAAATGATCTCTTGGTTCATTCCAGCCACAGACATAAATCCCCTTTGGGGTTGCATCTGGTGTAAAACTCTGCCAAATCAAATGTGTAGAGCTACCTGCTGTGGTGACCCCTAGTGTTAAGAAATTAGCTGTTTTACAGTGGTAGTGTGGAAAATAACAAGTTAAGCCTTCCAGCTGTTTGCCTGAAGCTGTACTCAGGCATAGTGGTGCTTTAAACCCAGTGCTAATGTTGTTAAAGTTGATATTAAACATTTAATGTCTTGTTATGCATGCCTAAAACAAAAAATTCACATTCACAAAATGCTAAACTGACCAAAATAGGCAAGAATTGTTTCCCACAGTGACATTACATCTAGGCTTCATTAGTAACATTACATAAATTGCAATCATGGGCTTGTAAATTGAAACTTAACATCATTAAAGTAAAAAACAAAAAACAGAGTAGGTTTTTCTCCTTGATAAGTACTTGTCTTACTTTAATAATCCAAGTGTCTTTACAGACAGCAGTAATTTGCCACCTTGGAGATTTAAAGTAAGCCTCTATAAATTGTGAAGAAACCGTAATATTCGGTTTTGTTAATTAAAAATGAGGCTAAGTCCAGGACTCCCCCAAACCCTGTCAAGCCTTTTTTTTTTAGTTAATCTGATTTAACACGCCACTTTAATCCTTAACAGGTATAATCCCTGTCTTGGACACTGGACCAAACTATTTGAGAGAAAGCCAAATTTAACCCAAGAAGTCACTGTCTACTTCTGCTTGTTTATGTGCAATGTGACAGGGAAGTGGATCCTACCACATGCCAGCCACACATAAGAAGGCAAACACACTAGCTGTTTAGTGCTTTCATTCCTTGGGCATGTCTTTATGCGGCAGGTAAGCAGACAAGATTAAATGCAGGATACTTAAAATAAAATTTAAAAAAGAAATGTGGCAAATAATTTCACACCAGGCATTGTAGTCATCATGCTGGGTTGAATGAAATAATGTTATTCAAGACTTATTTGATCTGTTACAATCCCTCACTTACCTCACAGCCCTTATTTAAAAAAAACTGTGTTTTGGGGCAGCGACGATGAAACACTTCATCCATTTATTTCCATATTGTTTCAATACCCAACAGTGTCTCTGCCTCACACACAGATGCTGCTTCTGTTTGCTCCTCAGCGGGTTGTCTGCAGGATGTATGTTGTGGGTATTCGAACACACTGTGAGCTGCTGACATGTAGAAACTAGGACAAACCTACAGAGACACCATGCAGAAAGAAGTTTCTGATCAAGCTGTCATTCAGATACAAAACATCCTCCATGGTGGGAACAATCAAGCCAAATATGCACAAATAGCAATAATCCAAAGGTGGAATGGTGCCTTTACATTTGAAGATGAAAGACTGCTGGGAGAGAATATCTTACATGGAATAAAAACCCCATTTCTGTGTATATGTGAGGATATTCTACTCTATTACATATATTGTGGGGACATCAAAGAACACAGTCACTTTAGGGGGGTCTGTCTCCCTTTTGGTGACTATCAAGTCCCCATTGAATAAAAAATAAAATTAATTGTGAAGGTTACATACACACTTACGGTGAGGGAAGGATTTTGGTTAGAGAAAAAGTAGAACTATAACCACTGGGAATGCTGGAGGTGATTGTAAGTTAATGCCATGTCCGAAGTAATCAAAACACAATTGTGTCTTTGTGCATGCAGGTGTGTGCACATGTCCAAAGGTAGACACCATTATCTGTGGACAGAAAGTTAAAGCGAACAGATCAATATGACTTAAGTGCTCACATCATTTCTTTCTCTTCATCAAGTCCCAAAAATATTTTGTGTGTCTGCGGCGTACTTGATGTGTCCCTGTTACTAAAAGAAATCTATTGACTTGCATATTTTTCTTTGTTTTGTTTTTTTGTTTTTTTGCTGTCTCCACTGTTTGTGCACATCAACATATATCAGCATAAAAAAAGCTGTTTCACATTTCTGTTAAAATCACTGAAATATGGCTTAGCATTGCTGTCTGCTGCAGCTGAGCCTAGATTAATACCAGGCTGACAAAGTGTAAATCTTTGTAATGTGAGAAAAGGAAACACTAACAAATATGAAACCTGTTGTTTTGTCAAGCTAATCTGGCCTAATTAAGAAAGTAATACGGGTATTAAGTGGTATTAAGTTCATATGGCGTGTCTGTCTGTGTGTGTGGAGGGGGGGGAGTGGTAGTAGTAGTAGTGTTAATATCTCTGGGCAAGGGAAGATACGTATATCCATGCCCGATTCATTGTTCATGTAATCTAAAAATGTGAATTTTGAAAACTGTGAGGTGCACATGTAAAATTAGCCCCACATTTGCTCTTGTGATGATGAACAAACCTCAGTACTTGAATTAGAAGGACCATGCTTTGAAAAATGGTACAGAAGAAAAGAGAAAGTAGAAAAGGGCTCATCATGTTGTCTCTGCATCGCCTGCTCCTCTCTGCTACACCAGAAAAATGAATTTCCGGGAAGCCCAAATATGGCCAGGCAACGATGAGGTGTGCAACAGATGAGTCATCCATCAGACTCCCACAGTCCCTAGCCTTGCATGTGTGCAAGGCAGAGAGAGGGAAAGAAAGCAGAGTGAGACAGCAAGAGAATAAAGAAATAAAAGTACTGCAAAAACTGTGTAGAGCAGACGTTTAAAACAAGCAGTGGTGTTCACATTATGACATCCACATATTGCCACTGAGGAAATAACACAGACAGAGAAGAAAAGCAGTGACTGTGCAAAACACAAGTCTGTGCGCTCTGCAATGTAAGCCAGTTTCTTCTCTCCAGATTCCCGCAATGCTTTGCCCACAGCACCAAAACAACAAAGCACTGCTGTATGTTCACACCTGTATGTTTTATGTGTCGTGCACTGTGTGGTGCATTTAGGTGCAGAATTCAAAAATGTATTCTGGAAATTGTGCATGCGTGAGTTTGGAATCAAAAAGCAAATTGCATGCATGCAAATACAACAATACACTTGCAATTTATTTTTTTTACTATGCTAGCATAGTAGCCCCATGAAAATGTTGTTCACAGTGGTATTAAATGTGATTCTTCTGCAGTGCTTAAAAATAAATTTATTTACTGAAGAAACTGAAGAGCAGACTCCCAAGAGTGTTTTTCGTGCGATCACATGCTGATCAAGAACCAAACACCACCACTCACGTGTAATTTTTGGCTTAATTTTTCCACCCCAGAGGCTTCAATTAGCAAATATACAAAAAAAAAGAATTATTGCTCTTAGGATTAATTTTCTGTGAATTATGAATGCTTACATCAAATTTTATGGCAATCCAGAAGAGACTTTCAAATAAAGTGACCGATGTAGCTGTTCTGGTCCATCACTAACCTTTTTTTTTTTTTTTAATCATGCTAATAACCATGCTATTGGTGGAAAGGTTAATGGAGACATTCAGATTATCGACCAAATGCATCAGAGAAAAACAAGTGAAGTAAAAGTAGAAAGTAAACAAATACAGGCTAGAGGTGCTGCACAATTAAAACTGTACCAACACTTTTTATACAGCTTAGAGCCACATAATTCAAGTCTGTGGACCTGAATTATGTGAGCGAGAAGGAGTGTAATCCCTTTTAAGACAGAGCTGTTTATCTCTCTGCTGTCTCTGTGCAAGGAGACAGGATTTTACACTGTTACCAAAATGGTAACAGTAACAAATGTTAACTATATAAAAACCAGGACAATTGTCCGTTACATGGCTGTGAGAGGGACACATCATGCACTTACTGGTCCATGACATTGTGTTCCAACTGTATTCTACTTATACTAATTATAATCTAGTTATGCGTCTCCTACAACCATAGGAGATGTACTTTGAAGACACTGAAAAATGTGTGATGTGTTTTTTCACTGAATGAAAGCCAAGCACCAGGGGGGCCGGCTTTAGTGTCTGATGTGCAGGTAACCACCCATAGAGACATGGAGCTCTTTGGGAGTACTTATTAATGGCATCGTTTCAACACATTTGAATTTCTGTAATATTTTTAGTTTGCCATTGTGTTACCAGTGCCTGCCTTTATGTATATTTACTGTCTTGAGAACATACTGTAAACTGATGAGAGTTAATAAGATGGAAATAATCATATGAAATGCTAAATGTGAAGTGCAATGTTCAGTTTATGTAAAACTCTGTTTTGGGGGGGTTGAGTTAGACTCTTGAACTCTTTTAACTCTGGAAAATTACTTATAAAGCAAAAGTTTGACATTATGCCACAACACAGATTTTTGCACGTAGAAGATGTCAAACCTTCGAAACAGATGAACTGCAGACAGCAGAAGACCGACGACCGGGTGCCACTCCTGTCAGCTAAGAACAGGAAACTGAGGCTATAATTCATATGTGCTCACCAAAATCGGACAATAGAAGATTGAAAAAAAAATTTCCTGGTCTGATGAGTCTCTATTTCTGCTGCGACATTCAGGTGGTAGGGTCAGAATTTGGAGTAAAGAACATGGAAAAATGGATCCATCCTGTCATATATCAATGTTCAAGCTGCTGGTGGTGGTGTAATGGTGTCATGGATAATTTGTGGGCACACTTTGGGCACTTTAATAGCAAATGAGGATCCTTTAAACACCACAGCCTACTTGAGTATGGTTGCTGACTATCTTGATCCCTTTATGATCACAGTGTACCCATTGTCTCATGGCTGCTTCCAGCAGGAAAATGCATCATGTCACAAAGCTCAAATCATCTCAGACTGGTTTCTTGGACATGGCAGTGAGTTCACTGCACTCAGATGGCTTCCATAGTCACCAGATCTCAAGCCAACAGAGCACCTTTGGAATGTGGTGGATTGGGAGATTTGCATCATGGATGTGACTACATCTGCAGCAACTATGTGAGACACAATCATTTCACAGGAATGTTTCCATGTTTCTAGCAGCTTGTTAAATATATGGCAGGAAGAATTAAGGCAGTTCTGAATGGAAAAGTGAGTCCAACCCACTACAAGCAAGGTGTGCTTAATAAAGGGGCCACTGAGTGTACACTGTCAGCAAGTTCTCTGATGGCTGGAGTCATATAATTGATGGGCTAATATGGTACAAGTTTCTTACATAAGTCTGTCATCAGAGAGCAAAGCAGCATCTCTCCCAAAGTCATTGTACTATTCCTTAAAAGCGACTTACAATTTCATTATTTTCTACACTTTCTTTTCTGTTTCTGATGTGTTTAGTAAAATATTTATTATAGTTAAATGAAAATGTTATGCCAGCATCTCTTTGATTCTTCTACATTTATGACACCCTTTTCAGCAACTAAATAAGAAATGAGTCAGAGCTTCAAGGCCAGCCTGGCTTTGTATCACACATGTTTTTTATCCTCTCTCTACTTGTTTGGGATTCACTGCACTACTCATCCACAGGTAACACCATTTATGTCTTTCCTGCGGCCGAATCTGTTTCCTCTGAGGGAACCTGTTGTGAAGAGGCCTTCCTCTGGCACTCAGTGTAACGAAACTCCTGTGAGTCACTCTGCTGCATGCCTACACCTCTCTCTCTCTGTCTCTCTCTCTCTCTCTGATGTTTATTAAATTCACACCACCTGCCCTATCAGTGAATAATGAATCTTGGCTCTTTCACAGACATGATGATGACAAAGAACAGTTCAGGGCGTGCTGTTAGCTCGCTGTAATTGTTGTCACAGAGAAAGTGATGAACAGTGTGAAGCTTCCACTGCATCAAAGTGAACATTACGTTCCATGCAAATCGTTCATTTTGTTGCTATGATCCAACACAAATAAACAGCAATATGAAGTATATCTTGGTGTTTCTGTTTTGTTTTAGGGTTTTTTGTGTGTTTTTTAATTTTTTTTAGTTTGAGTGACAGAATGGGTGATGTCCTTTTTGTAATCTAGGGGGTTCAATTCAGTCTGTGCTGGGTGTTAGAAAGAAAATCAATATTCTGTCTCAAGTCCATTTTTTGCACTCTGTGACCAAATTGATCACTGAAACAATTCTGCTGCCACCAGGCATGTTCTTCCGTTGCAGTGACAAATGGGAAGTGGACACAATAGGGGAGTTAATGATCAGCTGATGAGCCCTGAGGGATATTGATTGAAAGGAGTGAGACCTCATATTAGTGTGGTGGAGTGTGAAAAGTAGGTACCTTGAGACCTTTAAAATGTTCTTAATAATTTTCTTTCATGCCCACCTTGTCTCCTAAAATGTATGTTCACACATCCTGCCATCCAGAATATGTTACTAAAACTATGTGCAAACTTTAATTACTTTAATTGGTTAAGGTTGGGGGAAGATTGTGGTCTAGGGTAAATCAAGGATGCATATTTACTTTTCTAGCAAATAATCTTCCCTGAACTTCAGCTCCTCCATGACCTGTGTGTGCGTAGTGCAATATCTAATGAGATTATTCTGTTATGACTACACAGCTACCAGTGGGGGGTAACCAAATCAGAATAACTATAATATGATAATGTTATATTAGGTAGATCGGCCAAACAACAACAGCCAGCTTGCATTTGTTTTTATGCTGCCTGTTAATTGTCCGTACAGTACAGTATGTCCTGGTACATCATATAGTTTTTTTTTCCCCACACTGTAAAGGTGTGTTATGTTTTATGTGTGAGTGTAGCAGCTTTTGACATTTTCAAAGGTATGTTTTATAGAGGGTGAGTGAGTTTGTCATGTGCCTTAGAGAGAGTGAGGTAAGGTTAAAACACTGCCATCAAACACCAGATTAGCTTTGAAATGTATCCACTCACTGCAACAGACTGGCGACCTGTCAAGGGTGCACCCCGCCTCTTGCCCTATGATTGCTGGGATAGACTCCAGCACTCCCACAACCCTAAATTGGATAAGTGGAAGAAAATATATAGATGTATCCACTGACTGTAAGCGGCAGTTATTTCCCTCTTGTTAATCAGTTTCTGAAGGATGAAGAAGGATGAAGAAGGTGAGAAAAAGCACAAACTGAGGAGAAAAATCCAGCAAAAATGTGGCTGGCACATGGAGATAAGAGTGAATGTGTGACTTGAAAGACACCTTTGAAGATATTCTTTTCTCACTTTTTCTCAGCTTTAGTTAGAAAAGGGGTCTCCTTTTGTCACTGAAAGTATGTGAAAAAGTTCAATTTTCATGTTTAAATGCAAATTCCCATGAATAATATCAAGTACAATCTCTTTTATTTGTACATGTAAGGCAAATTCTAGAATTGGGAAGGTGAGTTTTCCTCACATTTTGCTCTTTCTTTCACTTTTAGGGCAACTTTTATTTAAGTGACAGAGCAGTCTGAACGGCCACTAATAAACAGTAATTGAAACCATTACTTACATGAAGTGGCTCCAGCTAATCAATGAAGGGCAGGTAGGCGGTCATTTTGAGTGAAATTGGGCCATGGTGTGTGGTGTGTGTGTGTGTGTGTGTGTGTGTGTGTGTGTGTGTGTGTGTGTGTGTGTGTGTGTGTGTGTGCTTACAGCAAAACTTCTAATTTCTCGGTATAGAAGCATTTACATGTGTATGTGTGCGTGACTGTCAACAATGATTGAAATAAAAGTTATCTTCCAATGATTTTTAAGAGCACGTTTGCACATCAAAAATATCCTTAAAGATCCTTTAGCAGCATTTCAAATCCATGCCAAGCATAACTGTTGGAGGCCTGCCTTGCTCATGCCAGCAAACACCCACCATGATTTCTGTTTTTGCCTTTTGTTTCAATCTACTTCGGCCAACACATAACATGAAACCACGCACACACAAAAAAAAAGGACTAAGAACTGCATCTCTGGCTGACTGTTAAAAGTTCATTCACACTGGGTGCCAGAATAGCTCATCGGGTTGAGCAGGCTGCCAGCACATACAGTATGCTAAAACAGCTACTGCGGGGGCTCAGGTTCAGGTCTGTCATGTGATATTGCCATGGGTGTTGTTCCCCCTGCTCTCTGAGCTCTAATGTCCTGATTGGAATAAAGGCTAAAAAAAATGGCAGAAAAATAAATCCTTAAAAGTTCATTCACACATTTGCCAGTTGGATGGGATCAACTTTACCTCAAAAGATGAAAATATGTTTATCTATGAAACCTCCTGATTATGCACTATAAGGTATATTAATAAAGAATGCTCAGGTCAAGAAAGTGGTCAGTAAGTACCATGTTCTGTGGATTTTTGAGGATTTGAGAAAGCATCTTTCAATTATGGTTGGGGTTTTTACAATAAGAACTACAACAATTGCTCAGATTTTTACTCTCAGGCATCGTGAGGGGTTTTTCTATAAATGCAGTCTTTCCGCAAAGTTTTTTCAGTGATTCAGATATATTTGAGAAAAAATGAACTGCTGTAGTTCATCTATATTGTAGTGTCCACAGGATGTAACCTCCTTTAACAGAGTGGTGTGCTGTCTGCTTTGTGAGGGGTGATTTGCAAGCACAGGTCTTGGTAATTGGTTTTGGACGAGCACCAACCACCCTATCCTTTTTTCATCCTCTGCTGTGTCTGTGTCCTACTTTTGCTCTATACTGTGAAAAAGGAAAAGCAAATAAAAACATCTGTATCTCTTGTTGTGTGTTGTTCATTTCCTTTCTTTGGAGCTGTCAGTTGCATTAAATCTAGAGCAAATGTGCAGCATGAAGCAGATTATTTGTGCAGCATCTTAGAGTCTCAGCAGATCTGCTAACTGTATGAGACAAAAGCTTCAGCACACAGGCACAGCTGCCTTGTTATGCAAGCACCTGTAGGATAAATCAGATGTTTTTCTTTTAAAGAGACTACAGTTGAGCAGATTTCAATCTGAACCATCGCCAAAGTGCAACAAGGACAACTGACACTCGTCTTTGACATGTGTAGCAATCACATTTTGCAGCATCCTTCTTCAAAATGAACTCAGCAGAATCAGTTTAACAATTTTGCAGTTTATGTAATGCACATGGATGTCAACTGGCAACAGGTTTTCTAAATGTTTCTTTTGTTCCATATCTGCTCATAGGTTATAGCATAATTTGTACTTTTCTATTACAGAAACCCTGTTGTCTTTTCTCCTGGTTTAGACATGAACAGTAGACCAGCACAACCTGCTGAAGCTTCATCTAAAAACAGCACCATCTAGGGTTCAGATACCTTCATAGCTGCAAACACCATGGTCCATGAAGGCAAACCAGGAGCTGAGTATGGGAAATAATGTCAGTCACCTTGGTGTAACTAAAGCTGGGCTTAGTCAACACAGGTGCAATTCTGAAATGGTTTAAATTGGGCCGAAATAAACACTTTTCTGACACAGTCATGAATCTACCCTGTTGTAGGTCTTACAGCACAATCAAACTACCAATTTACAAAAATACCTGTTTTCCTAATAAAACTACATCCTGTGAGTCACCTGTATGTGGGGATTTGCTTCTGTTTGAACATGATGCTTTTCTGGGCCCAAGCGGTCTGCAGGCTGCCTCCGAAATACTTGTGTAGTAAGAGGGCTGTCCTGGCTCATGTGGTAAAGAGTGTGTAGGCAAAAGGTGGAAAGATGCAGTGGTGTTTCCTCAAAACTTTTTTTTTCTCTTACATTGACTTATATGGACATTTGTTTATATAACTGTGCCTGCAGCAGCCCACGCCTCCCTCACAAATGAACAGCGGCAAACCAGAAAGCATTCAGTGGTTCAAATAACTAAATGCCATGATTTGGGTTTTAAGTTGTTTTGAACTAGCTCTGTGTTTATTAGCCCATGGTGCATGCTTGTTAATTACTCCCACATTAGCTGCATGCATGCACTCATTTGCACAGTTGTGGTTATGGCCTCTGAGCAGCTCTAGTTCAGTAGCTGGAGGTGAGGAAAGCTTCCTTAAGACCCGGTAAGCAGTAGACCGTGAACAAACATGCTCTACATTCATTCTCCCAGACTGTCTGGAGGCTTTCAGCAAGAATTCCTACCAGTGTTTACCCTTTTATTCATAACCAGCATCAGCTCATAATCAAAATTCACAAATTCTCCTAGCCTTTTAAGTCTGCCATCCCCAGTAGGCAAGCTCTAAGGAGGGAGGGAAGTTGTTGAACAATGGTTCCAACTTGTCCCCAGCTTTTCACATGCTGGGGCATCTAATGGCTCATTTAATCACGCAGCTGGGCATACATTTGGCATTTCCACTGAAAAACACTCTGCTCAGACAGCAGAAGAAATGAAAGTAAAATGTATGTGAATAAATGTATCATAAATGTATTACTGAGGGGATGAAAGGTTATGGGATGCTGTATGCCAGATTATACAGGATGCTTTATATGGATAAAGTATCCACTGAAATAGGAGACCAGACAATGTGTAGATTTAAGATTGGCATCACATAAACGCAGGTTTATAACAGGGTTAGAGTGAATTCAAAAGAACTGTAATTACTGTAGACAGTATGACATGATGATAATGGATTTTTAATAGATAATTTGTAGTAAAGGAGAGACCAACTTATGTTGTGTGAGAAGTGGCTTTATAAATGTCTAACATAACGTAATGTAATGCACAGGATGTTGTGTTGCAGTCACAGTCTGTGTCACCCATGTGCAAAGAAATACAAATGCTGTTGTTCTTACTCATGATGCCAGCGTCAGAGGCCTGTTGATTCCAGTCCAAAGAACAAATACAGTTTTGCTGCAGCTGTTCTCATAACTCTGCGAAATGTCATTAAGTGTAAGTCGCTGAAGGGATTTGGCAAGACTTCCTACACACTCAAAAGAGACAATTCAGACACTTTCAGTGAAAAGCCACCACCTTCAAATGTAGAGAGTTTCAAAGTCCTTACAATAAAATGTGTGACATTCCACAAAAGGTAAAAGTTCTTTAGGAGTCAACATAAATTTAAAGAAGAAACCATAACTAGGGTTTTATTCATTGTGTAGACACCTTAAAACACCCTAAAAAAATATACCTGTAGTTTACTAATATGAAACAGATATTAAAATTCTTAAAGATTAAAGCTGGATCCATAGAATGTTAAGCAGTTGTGTGTGACTGATATTCTGTAAATGACTAGTTTAAATTTTATCTTAAATAATAAAAAATAATAAAGATTTACTGAGTCACATAGTGACAAAACACAACTTTGTGCCAGTTGTTTATAGGAAGAGGTTATAAGGTTATTCAAAAATGTGTTTAGGAGAGATAAAGCAAAAGGACTTTTTCAGACTTTTGCACTGCTTATGACAATTCTTTTGAATTTTGTCTCATTCAGGATTCAGTATGTATGATATTCACTGACTCTTGATAGAGGGGGCATTTCTGGCTCTTTAATGGGCATCCTGAAAATGTGCAGCATGTTCAAAATAGACAATTTTTCCAGATTACAGATACACACAAAACACATTCAGCACTGAAGGTCACCTTAACCACCAAGCCACGAGGTCAAGTTGGCCCCTTCCTGACCTGAATATGCACACACCTTTAAATGTACTATTTCGTTAGTCTGCAGTAATCCCCCCTTTAAGATTTCCATGCCATCTCAATACAACTCAGCATGACTCCTCACTCCCACTAGCCGCGATGAAACTGCGGGACAATATTAACAAAAAAGGACAATGACGGATGATCGGTTGTTGTAGTGCCTCTGTTTTACACTTCCTGATTCATGCTGTTTGGTCAGTCATTTATTTATTCGGATCTTTTTCTTTCTTTTTCTTTTTTTTCCTGTCATGTAGTTCTGATAGGAGAGGAATCGAGCCAACATTACACCAACAGGCAGACACCCACATTAGGTTATCCCTTTCACACTTCGAGAACTACCCAGATCCACCCACATCCCCAGAGAGCGCGAGAGAGGCAGGGAGGGACGGGGTGGCGGGGAGGGGAGGTGCGGTGGGGACGCCTATTCCTGTGTGCATGTGTGTTTGTGTATGTGTGTTTCCGCGAGACAGACAGACGGAAAGAATGTGCGTGCCCGTATTTCCTCCTGCATTACCACACTGTCTGCACCACACCTCGACTTTTAATTGGTTGAGGAGATATTGCGACTGTGTTTGCATACATCAATTTGATGGACATGTGAGTTTGCAAAATACCCCCACATGACCGCTTAATAACTTTTAATTTCCTCCTAATGAAAGTAGGGGATCATCCCTTGGCGTGTTTAATGAACGGGCGGAAGAGCCTGAATCACAAATGAAATGTATCTGCCGCTGACATGTATCTGACAAAAACATTATTTCTATCGCTATATGATATTAAATACCAACCTAATTGTCAGTGTATTAATTCTTAATTAATATATTGTCACGTTCTTGCAGCTGAGTCTTTCTGTTCCCTGTCCGCACACTGAAAAGTGTTGCGTTAATGTTTATGTGAGGACAATTCATCTCTTTATGTCGTCCCCGTGGCTGCACACCTATTCCGTTGATCCTCTTTCCGGTACCTTTGGCTCTGCGTTGATATCTGCGTAGTTTGGTGCTCATAATCGTTTGTCTCTGTCTCCCTGCACAGATCCCTCCCCTCTCTTCAGGCTCCCTCCCTCCTCCGTGCGCTGACATAGTCACTCTCACACTTTCACAAACACACGCGCACGCACACAAACACGTCTCCCCCGCACACTCCCCCCGTCTTGGTGCTGTCTCATTCACTTCAGTACTCCATCCACGCACAAACTCCAACTTGGAGCAGGGGGGGCGGGGTTGGATATATACCACCAAGAGGAGGCCACAAGCTACACTGAGACTGGACCCACTTGCAGTGCAAAGACCACAAGCAAGAAGACTCCGAAGCCGGGAGTAGAAGTACCAACATTTATCCTGGAGCTTAGAGAGAAAAGACAAGCGAGACCACGACGTTTGGTTCTGCGGACTGTCTGCTGGAGCTCCGATCCAACCAATTTGTCACTCCGCTATACACCAGTTTCTCTGGATATAGCAACTAAACAAAGTTGGTAGTAAACTCTTTGGAGTTTGGTTAGAGTCGCATTATATTTCTTTGCTTGTGAGAGTGGACTGCACTGAAACTTGGGATCGACCCTCCTGGGTCGGGCTGGACCTGGCGCATCCTTTTCGCGGCTTCAAACACTGCGAAAGTTTTGGCCAGAGCGCAGATCTCAAGACTTTGAGTCGGGTCAGACTTTGAGAAACCCTCAGCAGCTGCTACCCGAGTCCAGATTGAAGATACCTGGGCGACCGGTTAGAGAGCCGCTGACCAGACTTCAAAGACGCGTTTTCAAGGTAAAAAAAAAGAGCACAAATGTTATCTTTCTTCGCTTCATCCCTTAAACCTGCTTTCTGTGAGTACAGTGTTGTTGTTTCTGTTTCATAAGATACTGTTAAAGACATTGGACACTGAAAGATACAAAGTGAGTGTGAATGAGTGTTGTCCTCCAGCAGTGGAGTTTGTTGACACTTTAAAGTTGCTGTCCATGGTCCTGAAACTGCCACATCTCAGTGATCTGCTCTGCTGAAATGTTCGTGCAAAGTTTTTTTGTTGTATTGCTTTTTGTACATCTTCAGCTCTTCTTTTTAACACTTGTTTGTTCCTATAACAGCCCTTACATTTGCTCCTTACAGCTCTTCTGAACTGTTAAAAAGTTCTAGCTCTACAATCCTGGGAGTGTAGTAATAGCACTTTGTGACGCTGCTGACTGAGGCAATCAGAGACTTAGACTATGGCAACAGGTTGTTTGAACTTTCTGCTATGTTTGTATTGTTTAGACTGCATGAAAGATTTGGGTGTGGCCGTGAAAGATGTTAGAATGTTCTGAACTGTAAAATGTAGAATAATTAACTAATGCTTGCAATGCCCTAATCAGGGTCTGACAACCCCATATAGTAGGATTTCTAACATAACTAAAACTGAGAGTTTGCACAGCAACAGGAAATGTCTGTATATGTGAGAAAACAGACTCAGTTTATTTGATTGTTATCTGAACAGGCATACATTTTCAAAGCTGTGCCCCAAGATGCATGAAGTTCATGTAAGCAATTTAGTTTTGCTGCTTGACATTTTTGCTGTCACGCAGGGCTATCTCCAGTGGTCTAGTTTCTTGCACACATATGCAAGTACTTGCACTGGATGCAGCAAAAGAAATGGCAAGCAATTTGTGGATGTAGTACAACCCGTAATGGCTTCAGAAATTGCTTTTCTTAAGTTCGGCTCAGCAAAGGAGAGCAACTTGCAAAGAAAAGACAGAGGTCAAAAAAATACTGATCATCTGTTTGTTATCCTCTCTCTGCTGCACTCAAACATACACACATACACAAATGTATCAATCGAGAAAGAGACTAATCCCATCTTAAACAGCATTCAGACAGAAAAGCTGAAGTTTCATATTTTAGCTGATACAAATCTAGATAAATAAACTTATCTGCTTTCGAAGTGTAAGATCAAAAATAATTGGCTTGTCTTAATGGAATTCAACATAAAGTATCTCTTCTAGGAGATAATATTTGGACCAATTTCACCACTATCCTCTTTATCACAGCTTAACCAAATCAGGGAACAGTGTTTACTATGCCTCATACAGGTTATCTTTGCATGACTTTCTGATTCACATAGTCATGCAGTTTTTTATTTAAGGAGGCAAAATTCTCATCGAGATTAAAGCTCTCTTTCTCAAGAGAGACCTGACCAAGAGGCTCATGCAAATGTATTAACCATCTGCAGGTCTTTATTAACAGCCAGTGAAAATGTAATTTTTCATCAAATGCCTGCTCTTTAGCTTTTTGCATTACAAAGTATCCTTGTTTCTTTGCACCTGATGTGAGTAAAGTTTGCTCTATCTGCCACTGCAAAATGGTGTATGCCAGCATAAACAGGCAGCATGTTGCTGATTGTTATTTTGCACTTTTTCTGTTTTTCACACTGATCTGCAAAAAATAACCCTGTCGCCATAACAACAATCTGCCTGCTTTTTAGGCTGCCCGCTTTGCAAAAATGTTGTTGACGTTAGCAAATGGAAAAAGCAAGACGGAGGGACGGAAAGACTGGGTGTGGGGTGGATTGGGGGGGGGTGAAAAAGAGCAACACAGACTTTTTCAAAGACAGCTGGACCTTTCTTTTCACTCTGTGTCTCATCCGATGCCCATTCATGGAGCTTCCGGTTGTTGGGAGGCGGGAGAGAGACACCCACCTACACAAAGCAGAGGTCTTTGCTGCTCTGCTCAAAGAGAGGAGAGGGAGGGTTAGAGAGAGGCAGGGAGGGATGGAGGGAGGGAGGTGAAAAGCGATGTGAGGAAAGTAATTATGAGTTCTCTGCCTGAAAAGTGCAGGTGCCTCTCAAAGTGACTGCCGCTATAGGCATCAATTGTGTGGCTGTGTCTCTGCACTGAACCACCTTTGCGATTAACCCCTCGCTAACATATAGCAAATACAGGCTTTTACTGCAAAGTCTGAAATGACACGTTTAGCATCCTGCATAGAGAAATTTTCCCATTCCTGATCACAACTTATGCATTAAACATCGCATTGGATGATTTCCTTGGTGTGTTACACTGACAATGAGTCAAGTTCTTGAACATGAAAAAGGAGAATAACCCTGAAAGGTGTTGCTGAGCAACAGTGTTTTGTCCTCCCATCTGAGCTCCAGGGAGCATCTTTGCCATTACTTCTGTGAGTCCAGTCAGCTACACAGACTTTGTCAGTGATTGTGCACTGTTTCTCTAGGCAGGATTAGTCATAGAGTGACAAAGGTTAGAGTTGCTACAAGATAAAGTAAGGTCTGGACGAAGCATGCTTGCAAGATTACTAAGACAAAATGAAGAAAAATAAAGAATGCTGTAGTTGCTTAATGTGCATGCATGTAGACTTTCTGCAGAGGAGCATTAAATGCTTGAATAGAGTAGATTTTAGTGATTCACAGGTATAAAATGTGCATGCACCTCCCCTAATATGTATATTTTCCCCCTAATTATACAAGGGAGACAAGCATTAGTCACCGTAGCTGCATAGATCATTTCAATCTTAGCACTGGTATGTAATGCAAAAGCAATTTTAGAAATGCCTCAGCAGGATATGAAATCACACTTCACTATGGACACAAACTAACCATTTCACTTGTTTACCACTCAATAGCAGGGGTGCATTGCACAAATGATGGAACTAATAGGCGTCTGTGGTTGCCAGTGGCAATGCTTGCATGAACGTCAGACTGACGCACATGATTCACAGTACAGTTCAGTGTGTGGGAGGAAAGAGCAAAAGCTTGGAGATACCAGCTTGCTGTGAAGGACTGTAATTGCACTGCCTGAGTAATTATGTCCCGAAGAACAGGGCATTTTAGATCACTGAACATACCCCGATACACTGTGATACAGATCAAAGGCAGATTCCTGATGCATAAATATCAGTCTGACAATAGGTCCAATTAAAATGCATATCATGGATACTGTGGAAGAAATGCATTGTATTTAGAGAAAGCTCCTCTCGCGCATACTAATATCTGGTGTTTTGTATTCATTAGTTATATATTAGTGTTGACAATTTTTCCCTATTCTTCATTTCTCTGTTTTTCTGCAGCTTCCTCTTTGATACAGACATGGAACACTGTCTGATTTACTAAAATTTAAGCATCTAACAATTCTTGAGAGGGGTTGTGAAGATAAGTAAGAGATCTGAGTGCAGTAACTTGCAACAAAGAAGTCAAAGAAACAACCTGGTTAAACCAGAAATCACAGCTATATCAACACCATCCTCTATCTAAGCCGACCCAATGGCGTGGTCAGCTCTTACCGGCCCCTGTGTGGCCCTCGTCCTGCTCTTCTTCGGTTTGACCTCCTGCACTCCTTCTGGACCTGCCTCTCCCACCTGTGCCACCCTGGAACAGAGCCGTTTCTTTGGTGTATTCACTTCTACGACCACCCTGCCCTCCACACCATGCTCCTGGACTCTGCAGAATCCTGATCCTCGCCGTTACAACGTCTACATGAAAATCACCAAGCCCACTGAGTCCTGCACGCCTCGCCAGATCCGCACCTTCCAGTTCGATTCCTTCATTGAGACCTCCCGCACCTACCTGGGCATGGAGAGCTTTGATGAGGTTGTCAGGCTGTGCGATGCTTCAACCACTGTCACCTACCTGGAGTCAAGCAAGCAGTTCCTGCAAATGCGCAAGGTTGCCCCACAAAACGGCCTACAGATTGTGAATGGTGAGAATGATGTTAGTGAGTTCAAGGCTGAGTTTCTGGTCGTGGGGAAGAGGAACCCAAGTATGCCTGCCTGTCAGATGCTGTGCCAGTGGCTGGAGAAGTGCCTGTCCAGTAGCACCCATGATTATCCCTGTGGCATCATGAACACCCCCTGCCAGTGTTGGGAGGTCCCAAAGAGGAAGCCAGGAAGCTGCTACAGAGGCGGTGTCTATGTTGAGAAATGCCTTCCTGTTCCCAAAGACAATGGACGCGATGCTGAGATTATCAGTAAGTTTGTAGCTTGAGTGGTTTGACTTACCCAAAGTAATTTTTGTTTTTACAAATGTGAAAGAAAGTTTTTTTTAAAAAAAGAGGCAAATATTTAACCTGAAGATAAAAAAAAAAGTTCTCCCTCACTTGTTGTTTGCTTAGCAATAACGTTCACTAGGCCAGACTGTTGATGGGGTGGTTAGATAATGTTGTGCAAGACCCCACAGCTCTGCATGCTTTCTGCAGCCCGTCTGTTAGTGCATGTGTCTGAAGAGGTGCTAAGGGTAATGATCCTCATCTCTAGAGCAGGGCTATAGGTGGAGGTTGTGTACTTAACCATCACAGAGTAATGAGGGAGAAATCAAAGGCGTTAGAGAAATTTGCCAGTGCATGTTCTCACCTAAGTGGCAGGACCTCCTGAACTGCACACACAGTCGACTCTTCATTTGGTCTAGATGCTTGACAAGGAGGCTTAGTTTTAGGGGGAGATAGAGGGCATGTTTGTCTGTTAGCCTGGGGCAGAGAAGAACACAAAGACCTCGCAGCCAGCTGGCAGCAGAAATCGAAGTGCCACACTTGAGATTGTCATAGCAACGCGCCAGTCAGCCTCTCAGCCACACACACACACACACACACACACGCTGCTCTACTGTGGTTCACACCATGTGGTTAAAAGCAAACATTCATCATTTCAAATGGAACTTGCACTGCTCATAAAGAATCGTCCTTGCTCCTTCTCTGTATATAAAACATATATTACTCATTTTATATTCTTTAATATGGCGCTATTTCAAGTATGATAAAAACTTTCAGATACATTATAATAATTTACATTTTCAACTTTGCTCAATCTCTCACTCCTTCTTATCTCTTCCCGCAGAGGGCTGGTCTGGCTGGGGCCGCTGGTCCGTATGCAGTCAGGAATGCGGTGGTGGAGTCCAGGTGCGTAGTCGAACCTGCCAGCCTGAGGATGGCTTCTGTGAGGGAACAGTGGAAGAAGGGCGGGCTTGCAACCCTCAGTCATGCATTGGTAAGCCCACCTATAATTTAGTCAAGTAGTCAGGAACAATGCTGTAAGTGACAGATGTTCAGTGGTACAATGATGCAATTTTCTACATCTTTTAGGCAAAGAGCGCAACAGGAGCCAGGGTCTGCGGGCCATTGTTGGTTTGAAGAGAGACCATGCTGATGATTCTAACCATGGTGTTGTTGCCACCCAAACAGGTGAGATACCAAGCACTTGTTAACACTTTTGCACACTATGACATAAACAAAAAGTGGAACTCAGTGCAACTAATTATCATCCTAACCTTTCTGAGTGTTAAGGGGCTGTGATGACGCTCTACCTCTAATATATCATGTTCATACCAGATGCTACAACAGATGAGTGGACCACCTGGAGTGCATGCTCAGTTACCTGTGGAGAAGGCTGGCAGAGCAGAACTCGTGTCTGTGCCACTTCCTCATTCACCACCCAGTGCACCGGACCCCTGCGCGAGAACAGGCCATGTAATAACACAGCTGTCTGCCCTGGTGAGTGCATGGTTGCTCCTCTTTAATGTGACAGGAGAAGAAAAGAAAAAGAGAGTGAGATCTAGAAAATTGGAGGGACACCTGGCCTCTTTGAAGTACATAATAGAACTAGAAGCCATTATCTCTTAATTAGTTCCCTTTATACAACACCAATCGCAAAAGGAAAATAGATAACGAGAAGCAGATAAGTTATAAAGACATCTCTAAGCTTTCACAAACTGAGATTAAGAGCCTGAGAAAAAGTCTGACAGTCATTATAAAAGAAACTTCACTATCTTCCACCTAGCCGACTGCCCCACCTAGTGGAGAGTTTGGAAAATGCACCAGGACCTGAAGAATATATGTTTTGACATTGATTGCTTTAATGTCCTTCATCAAAACACCCCTTTGTGTTATCCCTGTGCAGTGGACGGTGCTTGGGATGAGTGGACTCCCTGGAGCCTGTGTTCATCCACATGTGGCCGCGGCTATCGTGACCGTACCAGGACATGCAAGCAGCCCCAGAATGGAGGAGAGCCTTGCCGTGGCCCTACAAAACAAACCAAGTTCTGCAACATTGCTGTCTGCCCAGGTGAGTCAAGGATCTTTAGATTTTACCTGTTTTGTATGTATAAAAAACAATACACTTAATCCTCATCACATTACTTCTATGACAGCTGACTCTGACTGTGCTATTTAACCCCCTCAGCCAAGTGATTCATAGATGAGTGCTAATTAAGCCACTTATTGGCATCACCATCATCACAAACAGCATCTGCAGTGGCAAGTTGATATTGCATCTGACGCATCACAATAAAATCCTCTGTAGGCATTAGTCAGTAGCTTTATAACAACTGCCACTGACTCATAATGTGCTCATGGTCATTCAGCCACCTACACATGTGCCAAAAAGATGGAACTTATTTTGAAGTCACAGCTGCAGTTTGTTAGTTTTCCCCCCACTTTGGGTTAAGTCCACGCTTTTATTTGCATTTACCTAATCTGAATAAAGTCTTGTTGCAGTTGCATTTTCCTATCAGCAGGTGTCTCTGTCTTCCATAACTAAATTAGTGTTAAAGTCTGAAACAGAGAATGGGCAAAGTCATTACTGAGAGATGATTATAAATTCAATTTGAAACTGAAATGCTTAGGAAATTAAGTCATCCGTAGCGGCCCATTTGCTGTAATTGAATTCCTTATTTTGACCAACATTTCTTAAAGACCATGAAGATTATTCTGTCTATTTTAACATTTCAGAGCCAGTCAATGTTACTTCTTAGTTACATTTCTGAGTAATTTCTTTAAAAATATATTACAAAAAGATGGTTTCCCTGGTCAGTATAATTGTGCATTTTACTAGAAAACTATCTCTTCAGCTAAATTCATTTAAACATGCTTCTACATTTAAGGACTGTGGATCTTAGAGGTTGAAAGGTACATCGAATCATGCTTGAAGGGCAGATTACTGAGCTGCAACTTTCAGTTTCACTTAAATTCAACAAAAGTAGGTCATGTGAAATGTTAATGTACTGGTGAGTGTGCGATGATGCCTCTCGCCTGAGGGTCTGCCTTGTCTTCACAAAGCTATAACTCTCTTGCGTATATGTTCTTCTGCCTCCCCCTAGTGGACGGATTCTGGAATGAGTGGTCTGCCTGGAGTCCGTGCTCTACAACTTGCTCCAATGGCACCATGCAGAGAACAAGGGAGTGCAACGGGCCATCTTACGGGGGTTCAGAGTGCCACGGTAGCTGGAAAGAGACAGCCAACTGCTTCCTGAAAGAGTGTCCTGGTACATTCAAGATTCACTAGCTTAAAAAAAAAAAGAAATCAATCAGGCATATCACAGTACAAAGTTCATGGTGTGAAATATTTTGTGTGTAGTTGATGGACGCTGGCATGAATGGAGCTCATGGGGCAGCTGCAGTAAGACTTGTGGTGGAGGCAACCAACAGAGGCAGAGGATCTGTGAAGGGCCTTTCTTTGGAGGAGAACCTTGCCCTGGTGATTCAAGAGAACAGAAGCGCTGCAATGAGAAGAGATGCCCTGGTTAGTGGTCCCGATGCAATAAATAAAAGTAGTCTCAGTACAGCCCAACCCAAATACACAAGAAAATAGACTGCCCATCTCATATCACCTGATTCTTTTAACCTTTTAGAACCCCATGAGATCTGCCCTGAGCAGAACACTGGAGATGTTGTGTGGAAGAAAACCCCCGCTGGAGACATGGCTGCCACTGGCTGCCCTGCTGACGCCTCAGGTACAGTAACACCGATGCTTGATGTGCTTTTTGTCTTTTCCCTTGGATGCTTAAACTGTATAACCCTCCACCCCACCCCACTATACCAAAAATAAGAATCTGCTTTCTCTTAATAACAGGTCTGATTCTGCGTCGCTGCACTCTTGACGCTATTGGCCTCGCTTCCTGGGAGAACCCAACTTACATCAAGTGTGTCTCCAAAAACTATGAAAACATTCAGATTCTGGTAAGACCTGAAAAACATGCCTTAATTAATTCAAATCCTAAATGCCACATCTGTTTTGTAGTGCAAGGCTCAGCTTAACCTCTTGACTCTTTGTTCTAGTCAAGGGATTATATCGCCAAAGCACAGATGGGACAAAGCGTGGATGGGGTTGCTGAGGTGATTTCACGCCTGAGATTCTCCTCTGATGAAGGGGCAAGGTACAGCGGTGACCTCTTGGCTGCCATGGAAATTTTGAAAAACTCCACCGAACTCTACAAAGGAACAAGGCTGAGACTGAGCAATGCCGATGTAGAGGTGAGGTCTTAAGACTTGTTAGCAGACTACTAAAAGCACTGTTTTTGGCATCTGCTTACACCTCTGCCTCCGTTTAATGATCTGCAGAACTACGTCCAGACAATCAGCAACTTGCTGAAGGAGGAACATCGTGAGAAATGGGAAGAAGCACAACTGGTACGTGATAATGGGGTGAATGTATGTGTGATTTACAGTAGGTGTGAAAAAAAGAGTCTATTATCATGACATTCTTCAGATGGGGCTATGTGCAAGAAAATAAAAGCAGGAAATGCATTGATCTACCAAGGAGCATTTTCCAGTTTGAAGTTGTTCTTACAACAGATTGAGCAGAACTTTGTTTGACCACCTGTCGATATAACCCTCCCCCCTTTCATGATGCTCTGTCAGTGTTCCTGCTAAAGTGAGGGAAGAAACAACTCCTACTAACTGAGTTCCAAAAGAAAGACAAGACTTTTAGGTAGAAAAGTTAGAAAAACAGAAAGCTCCCACTGCAGAGCGTGAACACATGCTTGCGTACAAACTGAAAAACAGGAGGGTGGATTACTGAGGCCACTGCAATGAGAGAAAGCACATCAAGGTGACAGCAAGAGAGAGAGAGAGTGAAACTGAATCAGGGAAAATCACTACTCCCACTCTGCAATCTGTGAGCATCCATCCCATCCTACATACTGATGGCTGTTGCAGGGAGACACAAGCTGTACATCTCATGCAAGCACACACCTTGCGCCCACATCGCTGCAGTTCTGCGTCAGAAACACGCAAGTCAGGCAGCCCTCCCTTCCACTGAACAGGAGAGAGAGGACAAAAAACCTCAGTATGAATCAACAGCCTGCCCATTTATGGCCTTAAGGAAGTTCTGAGGTTGCATAGCAGCAAGAAGTTTTTTTTCTTCTTCTTTTTCCAGTCCACTGCAGAGCACTCTGAAAGAATAATCACTAGCCTAACAGTCAGAGAGGAATAGGAACTCTAGATATGAGGATGTAATTAAAGAACAGTAACTGTGCCTCAATACACAATTAAACCAGTTTACACAAATTACATATAATGAAACTAGATGAACTTATTTAATTTGTTTTTGACTCCTATCCTTCTCTCTTTCTGCTTTTTTCTTAACCAGATGGGTGCCACCATTAAGGAGTTCTTCCGCCTCGTTGAGGAGTTTGTGAGCATGATTGGGATGCAAATGAGTGGCTTTCAGGACATTTATGAAGTCACTGAGAATTTAGGTGAGCTCTAATTTCATCTGCCAGCCGCTCTCTATCCCTCTCATGTCTACTCAGGATGATTTGTCTGTTCTCAGGGCAGAGAGTCCATCAATCCTAATCTGGCCTGTGAATCTGAGAACATACAAACAGCAGCAGACTGCCAACTTAATCAGATATAGCACAGAATTTGTGCCATCTGCAAAATGTTGTGCAAGTACATTCGTGGTAGCTTTTGGGCAAACTTATCAATCTTTCAAACAGTGCTACAGCGTGAAATACAAATGTCACACACTGAATCACTCTGCGATTTGCATGACCATTTTGGCTCAGTGAAGGTGACATTCTCACAGAATTTAGTGGGAAATGACTGCTGTGGTCAGCTAACACATGAAACTACAATGTCCTTGGCACTGTTTGCATCGATTCATTCAGACAGTTCTTCAGCCGTTGCAGTATTAAAATGAAAAAAAAAAAGAAAGACATTTTTTAAAAAGCTGAAATAGATGACCCCTGAGTGCCGTTTACTAACAAAAGGCCATCTCCTCTCAGTGCTGAGCATTCACAAGCGCCCTCCAACTACAAGCTCCAACTTCACCTTCCCCGTGAAGGGCTGGAGAGGCATGCTGGACTGGGTCAGGACCTCTGAGGAGAAGATCTCAGTGTCCCGTGATGCACTGTCCATTGAACAGTCAGGTGAGAATAAAGAAATATCTGGATATATAAATTTTTTTTGTACTATTACTTTTTTTTTTTTTTGAAGATTAGCCAATGTGCAGTCTTATAAATATGAGGGTTTTTTTCTTTCTAGATGGCAACGATGCTCTGGTGACTGGCATTGTCCTCTACAGAAACCTTGCATCTATTCTGTCCTTCCAGAGGTAATACAATTTCACTGTTTTTTTCAGGCAAGTGGCCTTGCCTGAAATATATTTTGTAGTCACCAGATGGCGCCCTTTGTTGAAAGACTTCAACTGTATTCTCCTGTATTTTCTTACCAATATGGGTTCATTTTTAACACTAAGCCTTACATCAGACCATTCTGCTATAATGTCTCATTGCAGTTTCCTCTTTCTCCACAGTAACAGTACCCTCCTCAACTCCAAGGTGGTGACGGTAATCGTCAAGCCCACCCCGACTCTCCTGTCATCCCCCGTTGAGATCGAATTCCCCCACCTTCATAATGTGAGTCCCTAATGGTTCCCCAAACTAATGGAGCCTCACGAAAAAATATCACCCCCCTCTGGCTGTTTGCTCACTACAGTGCACAAGGCCTGACATTTTACTGACATTTTCAGTGACACTGTGACTTTTACTTTGCTTGTGTCAGTTGAAATCCACCAGCAATCACAGCACAGCCAAATGGCCGGCTGATGATGTATATGATGATGATGATGACAAATCATGCGTAATAATTAGCCTCTGCAGCTGATACAGAGCTGTTTTTAGTTTCATGCGTGCATTACAAGAGAGAGTGTAAGAAATGTGGGCAGGTGGCTGGCAGCAAGCTGTTGCATGTCACACATTTATAGTAAGGTGTCCCGACCCACACATTTCCCTTTTCTGTAGAGATTCCTCACACTCTCCTCTCCATCTGCCTGTTCTTGCAGGGCACCATAAATGAGACATGCCTCTCATGGGACGAAAGTGAAACGTAAGTGTTGACTAAAGTTGTTTATCTTTTTATATGCGCATCTAACCATCATTCACATCTCTCTTTTTTTTCTTTTTTTTTAGTCCTGCATGTCCTTGTCACCTGATCTGGTGCTAGTTGTTTATCTTCTCACTGAGCGCTGACGTCCGCACAGTGGATATTTAGCTAGCACCTCTCTTTCACCACAGAGAGCGCAATAATTTTTCTTGCATATTTCATGTCAATCATTTTGACAACAGAGGCACACAACATGTTCATTTTTTGAGCCTCTTGCCTGAAACTCCGGGCCTCACTCAGCTGTCTGACATACTGCAAAGCACACAGGCCCAAGAAATGACATCCCTAATGAACCACATTGGTTCCAGCTGAGTGACTCTTCACTTTGATCTGACAGTCTCCTTTGTCACTTTAACCACTTCCTGAAGAGGGAGAAATACAAAGGCATCTTTATTACCATCAGAGTAGGTCCATTGCTGCACCTTTAGGTCAACCTGCAGAGTGTCAGTCTAAAGAGAATGGAAGCTCTCTCTCTCTCTTACCTCTCAGTTATGTTTATATGCCACTGCTGAGGTTAATGTCTGTGGCATTTGGGAATTTTTAAAAATGCTTACATCCACTTGAATGGCTTGGCCTGGATCAGTCAGCGCCAGACCCACTATGTACTCCTGAACAATACGCAGATGGACCATTTGCATTTAGATAGACTTGTATACTTCAGAAAGACTGATAAGAAAATGCACCTGCACCTCACATAATAACCGGATTCAGAGAAAATGTAATTAACTCATATACTTTCAGAGGGAAGGCATGTGCCTCTAGTTAAATTAGATACATTTTTGACAACGGATGTGATTAATGGCAGGATAGAGACAGTGGAAATGGCAGAAGATGAAGCTCTGGCTGATGGCAGAGTGGGGGGGGGTCGCTGTTTGCTTGCAGAGTTGCATATGTCTGAGAGTGCTCTCATCACAGGATATGGTCCATTAGCTTCTCCAACACTGGTCTACAGATAAAATGATCTGCAGCATTTTGTGACATTAATGGAGTCACATATGCTTTTCAAGGCCTGCCTTCAACATGCAACCTTTAGCCTATCACAGCTCAAACAGAGTGCACATTAAAATGTGCAGCCAAGCCTACTTAGATGTAGACAGTCATAATAATTTTACCCTGCAGCTGTCCTCCCGTGAAAATCTATACCAGACTGGACCTGCTGGCTATAATGCCCCTCTATATTTACTAGCCAGTCAGAGCCTGAGGGTGCTGTTCATTGCCTTAAACTCCCCTGTGTTCTCTGGCATCTGCTGCTGCTGCTTACACACAAATACATCTGGTGTTGAGGTGTAGGCTTCCTCAAAATTAAGAAATTATCACATTTCACATTGTGTCCATGTTCCCGTCCTTCTAAGTCTCAAGAGGGAACATGTTGTCCTTTGTCCTCTACAAGCTGGACATTTGTTTACCAATGATCTCATGTCTGCTGAAGAAAGAGAGTACATATATAAGAACTGTTAGAGATTCTGACTTTTATGAAGGCCTATTGTCACTAATCATGTCATAGATGGACATTAATCCCATCAAAATACAAATAACCTCCAAATAACTTCCAAAAGAAATAATTCAGTCACTTGGTATTTTATATAAAAGGTAACAATAATATGTATTTTTATGAATTGGTTATTCTAATTAATTCCATGTGGCTATTCAAATAAGTGGAATTTAATTTTTTGTTTGTTTGTTTGTTTGCTTGCTTGTTTCTCACCACTTATATAACAAAAATATCCATCAAGAGACGTTCACATGAGAGATTTCTCAGATCTCTCCTCTGCTAACCCGCTGCTGCCTTCTCTCTCCTTCTCTGTGCAGTTCCTCTCTGCTTGGGTCTTGGTCTGCTCGGAGCTGCAGAGCGGTGCCCGTTCATTCATTCAGAACCAAATGCGTGTGTGACAGCCTCTCCACCTTCGCCATTTTATCGCGCATCAACTTCGACTCGGTAAGTTATCTGTCTGATCAAAATATGAGCTCCTTTTTCCCTCTGCTATACATTTTAAATGTTTAGTGCAGTGTGCGTGTGAATGCGGTGCAGTGGGAATGTATAGTACTTGTTTTTCGAGCGCTTTGCTGTAGCGCTGCCTCCCAGCGCTCCTTTGTCTCCGTGCAGGTGCCGCTGATCGGCGAATTGCAGCTCTTTCCTTGGTTATATTTAGAGGAAATAGCGGAACAACATGTTGATATGCAGGAATTGCATTTAGACTTTGAAATCAAAACCTTGCGAGTTGCGTTTTGTCGTGCAGATTTTGCTCGTGCTTGTTAATTTTACGATTTGCTTGTTGCAGCTAAATGAATTATATTAAAAAGAAATGTGAAATATAAGCGTTATCTCTGCAATGGGGATTAGGTTAAAGCCTAGTTGCTTGGATTAAAATTAAGAAAGATCGCCTGCAAATTATTAATTCAACACCATAAAATGACTTTCTGCTCATCGGATTGCACTTAATGTCCGGTTATGGCTATGAATAATGCATGTTTAGCCAAACTATGCAGAGTTGGTGCAGCATGCCGGATACGCTTATTACCAAAATTTGCCCTTGTGCTTTGCTTTATTTCATGCGCAGAGACAATGTGTAATTTTCCCCTTTAGACTATGTTGCCTCTAGAGCATCTTCCTCTCCAGTTACCTTGGTAACGGCTTCTGCAGCGCAAACTCGGCCTGTGTGATTTTTGATAACTGAGATGCTGAAGGGAAAAAACACACACATACACGGCCCACCCCCTCCCCTCTCTTCTACCCCTCAGGACAGAGGAAATGGTCTGTCCATCTCCAATCTGATAAACAATCAACAGATGTCCTTTAGTCTGAGGAAATGCATATTTTACATGCTCACATTTTGTTCATTTTCTTAAAGGTGCAGGCAGGGGTAAGACAAACAGCCAGTGAATTTTGAATTCAGTGTTTTTCTGCTGCTCAATCCCACTGAGACTCATAATTCCCCCCCCCAACCTGTTGTTTACATCCTAGATTTGATTTGTCTTTTTGTTGTCAGTCTAAATAGTACCTCCAATATTTGTTATAGGCTGCACATACACACACCCCCACCCCTCAACCTCCCGCACCAGTAAAAAGGCAGCTGCGCCAATCATTTCGTCTGCCAATATCTCTGAATTCTCGATTACATTCATTCCCCTCCTCCTCCTCCTCCTCCTCCTCCTCCTCCCTCTATGGCCACAGCAGCAAGTCTGAAATGCCAGAGAGGCGACCAATGAGAGGCAGACGTCTGGTCATGCACTGATGGTCCCCACCCCCTGCTTCTTCATCCATCCTTTGATGTATGCTGTGGACATTTTCAATAACATCTTTCTGCAAACTGTATAAAGAACACAAGCGAGATGCATGAGGCAGAAATATAGAGGCGTGAAAAACAGCCAGACACTGCAGTATGTTAGCTCTCATGTAACGGTATCATTTCAAGAGTTATGAGGCAGGTGTTTGAAACATATTGGTCCCATGAGAGCAGTCCACTTATATAGCTGATTCCTTTAACTACTACTTACCACTAGTAAGTAACACCTTAAAATATGCATAAGTTAAGATGTTCTGCCTTTACATTTGTTCACAAGTAGATGATGTGATTTTGTCAAGGACAGGCAGAAGACGCGCCTCATATGTAGGTCAAACTGGCTTTCTGAATTTTACTCAGTGGCCCATGGTAAAGATTCAACCCAGATATAGAGACAGAGAAAGAAAGGGGTCAGGACAAACTGCATCAATGCTGTTTTTTTTTTTCTTTGCCCAGATTTAGGGTGAGGAAAAAATACAATGTACTTCTATCTGCCATCTGTCTGGGGCCGCTTCTGAGGTAGCCGGATAGATTTTGAAGCAAATTTGCCACACTAAATTAGTCTTTGGCCGCCATAGGCTGGACTTCACGGCAGTGCTTTGATATCAGAAAAAAAACAAACAAACAAACCTATGTGGAGCAAATGCTGAAGATGAAGAGGAACAATCCCTCCAGGCTCCACATTGTACCATTTTAATTCAGAAACACAGTGGCAAACATATTTAGAAGCTGTGCCTCTCATACGCCCTGCAATACAAGAATTTATCACCATCATAAATCAAATGAAGGCCAAAGAAGAGTCTATTTCTCTGTCCTCTATCAGTGCTAATTTGATACCTGCAGATTTATTTCATTTCAGGACAGTTTTCTCACTCACCCTTTGCAGCTGTTATCCATCTTTTCCCCTGTCAGCGCATTATTAAAAATACAATCACAGCATTTGTCAATGAGAGATTCTTCATCAGTACTCACACACCTCATGGTGCTGACAACATGATCAGAGGTGTTAGATTAACTTAAACCCTTATTAAAGCCATGAGGGTAGGTGTTAGACAAAGATTATGGGCACACAAATGGTGCGAAACTGCACAATTATCTGCTGAGGGCTTTGCAGGTGTGTTAGCCAAGCAGCAAGGGTGTTGTGAAGTCCCAAGGAGATGAGATTTGCGTGCAGAACGGTGACCCACTGGCCCTCCAGGTGATTGAGCAGTAGGGAAGACAGACGAAAAACAATCCCTCCTCTGCTTCCTCCAGCAGAGGTTCGGTGACAAGGCTGTTTGAAACATGGGATGGTCACTGCCACTGGCAGTGGCGGGCACCAAGCTGCTGTCAGAGATCAGAAGGACAGGTGGTAGCAGATTAATGCACAGGCGATAATGGTCCACCTGTTCACCCCTCCAGGGATGAACGAGGAGCTGCTGGTTGGCACAAATATGAACCAAAATTCTGAGGCACAGCTAACAGGGAGAGAAAAAAGGAGTGCAGGATGTCTGTCAGTGATTAGACTGTCGCTGTAGCGGCGCAGACTAATGACTGATTACAACAACCCCACCTGAACTGCCCCTGGGTTTTGAGCAACCCAGTTCTTGCTTAATGGAGAGAGATATGTGTGTATCATTTTCACCTCATTTGCTGACTCAAACGCTCAGTGGAGAAATGCAGTGACCCTGACCATTTGTTTAGTTTGCTGCTCCATCTTTCTGACATGTCACCTTGCCTCAGCCGTGGCCTGTTTGTGCCATTCAACTGTTTGCCTACGGGAAGCTGTCTGCTATTGCAGATAACGCATACCCAGAGGCTTGGTATCCTATGTGTGTGTGTGTGTGTGTGTGTGTGTGTGTCTGTGTGTTGGTAATCAGCTCTAAGAGGCATGCTTGGTCTTGTCTCCTCTCTGTAGATCATGGACAAGGCACTGCTTCCGTCCGTGACTCTCATCGTTGGCTGTGGGGTCTCCTCTCTCACCCTGCTGCTCCTCATCATCATCTACGTCTCCGTGTGGAAGTAAGTATCCCTACGAGCAACAATCAGCCATGCTAGCCTCTAATGTTATATGCTGTGTTCTGTGTTTTTCCTTTCCTCATGCCTCCTCATTGCTAAACTTATTCTTTTCCTTCCACCTTTTCCAAACTCTAGGTACATCCGCTCAGAGCGTTCCGTTATCCTTATCAACTTCTGCCTCTCCATTATATGCTCCAATGCCCTCATTCTTGTTGGACAAACTCAGGCTCGCAACAAGGTAAGGCACTTTTCTTGCCAATCCCAACCTCTCGTTTTCAAATTCACTGCTTAGGGGATTGACACAGATTTCTCATCTTTCTATCTCTCCCTTCCTTCTGGGCTCCCACAGGTGGTGTGCAGTCTCATAGCTGCTTTGCTGCATTTCTTTTTCCTCTCCTCTTTCTGCTGGGTGCTGACAGAAGCTTGGCAGTCCTATATGGCTGTCACTGGTCGTCTGCGCAACCGCATCATCCGCAAGCGTTTCTTGTGCTTAGGCTGGGGTGAGTGTCTTTATGCACGTCTCTTTTTTTCACCTGTGTTGCATCACTTTTCTCCATAGCTTTTTTATCTTGAATGATCTAACTTTTCTCCCCTTTTCTGTCTTGCAGGCCTTCCTGCACTGGTGGTGGCTGTGTCTGTGGGTTTTACAAAAGCTAAGGGATACGGCACTGTCAACTAGTAAGTCCACTCTAAGCCTTTTGTTTCTGTTTTTGCGGCTTCTCTTTACTCTAGATGTTTGTTTTTTGAGGGAATGGGACTCTTAGCTAAAGAATTAATATTCTTCTTCCTTTTCTTTTCTAGCTGCTGGCTGTCTCTTGAGGGTGGACTCCTCTATGCATTTGTAGGCCCTGCTGCAGCTGTTGTTCTGGTTTGTATTTTGACTTTGACATCCCAATCCATCACAATGCATAGACTGTTTGTAAATATATCACCCCTTATCACATCATTTCATCCCTGTATTTTTTTCCCCTGCAAACAGGTGAATATGTTCATTGGTATTCTGGTCTTCAACAAGCTGGTATCCAAGGACGGCATCACCGACGTGAAACTGAAGGAGAGAGCCGGGTAGGTCTTATTGATCTTCTCAACACACTCGAGTATTGTGCTTATCGCCCTTATCAGTGCCATTACAGGTTTATTGAGGACGTGCTTTGATATCACGCCACACAATCAAACCACTGAAGTTGTTATTAATCTGTTGTTCTCTCCCGCTGCAGGGCATCACTGTGGAGCTCCTGCGTGGTTCTGCCTCTCTTGGCCCTCACCTGGATGTCTGCCGTCCTGGCAATCACAGACCGCCGCTCAGCCCTCTTTCAAATCCTCTTTGCCGTCTTCGACTCACTGGAGGGTTTCATCATTGTCATGGTGCACTGCATTCTGCGTAGAGAGGTAAGGAAAACAAATCGATAAGGTAAAAAAATAAAAAGGAACACTGATTTGGATGGGGTTGGGGTTTTCAGGTTACCTGACATACAACATAGCAGACAATTTTCTCAATTTTTTCGCTCCATCCATTAGGTTCAAGAGGCTGTAAAGTGCAGAGTAGTCGACCGCAAGGACGATGGAAATGGAGATTCTGGCAGTTCCCTGCACAATGGCCACACCCAGCATATGGTAAATTTCTTGGCTTATTGCCTTTTTAATGTCTTGAGTGCCTCTTGAATTTACCCTTAAATGAATATGTGCATACATTAAACACTGATAGAATGTTTTTGTTCTTTTATCAGCCTTCTGATAACGAAAAGGATGGAGATTCAAACAGACAAGGTAAGCCCCTTTTTACATCAACTTTTCCTTCTTGTCCTTAACCATTTTTCCATTTGTATTTCAATTTCCGTGAGCCTTGCACTTGCATAAAAAGAGAACATATTTATTGAATCAAATTTCTCAGATGTGACATGGTTATTTGTCATTTTTAACTCTGTGTTACAATTCTTCTTATAAGGAATGAAGAGCTCCTCTGAAGAGAAGATGCCTCCTCCTCAGATGCCCCTTCCCATGGGCTCAAGCTACCACACCCTTCCATCCAACCCCAGTAAGAGTCACATGCAGGCAGTTCCTGAATATTCCAGCCACACCCTTACCCTGAAGA
The DNA here is from genome assembly GCA_024447675.2 of Pterophyllum scalare. NCBI lineage: Eukaryota > Metazoa > Chordata > Actinopteri > Cichliformes > Cichlidae > Pterophyllum > Pterophyllum scalare. The sequence continues at coordinate 13,241 of JAMQGT020000332.1, read as the reverse complement.
GAGAGAAAAGCCGACTGGCAGGAGGAGTTGACCCATCCTGCGGAAAACCTGTGTACGTCTGCGAGGGAGAGCTCTTCAAGCAGCTGGATGCCGATCTCGCTCAGGCAGAGGGCGGTGTCTCTGATGGCAGCGGCTACGTCCTCATGCCTAACACTACCTCCACCCTGAGGTCCAAGCCCAAAGATGATGCAACAAAATACAACATCAGCGTGGAGCAGCTGCCACAAGCCAGACTCATGCACCTCGGTGGGCCCTTTGCAGAGCCTCAGGCTGCCTTTGGAATGAAGTCAATCCCTCCAGACCAGGTCAGCGTGTCGTATTCAGAGAGAGACTCCCCCATCCAGAACATCCACAACATGTCCAGTGAGTCTCACATCACCCACAGCAGCCTGGAGAACACCTTTGAATCCATGAACTCAATGATGTCCAAGAGTGAGACCATCTCCACCCTTTCTATGAGCTCCTTGGAGGTAAGAGAAAATGGAATAGTTGCTATATTATTCTTTGCAATTTTCTATTAAGTTTTAAAAACTAATTCAACCTTCTTCCTCTCTCTCTTTTTCTCACAGAGACAGAAATCCCGTTATGCTGAGCTGGACTTTGAGGTAAATGCTGTTTGGATATTGTCTCTGAAAAAGATTCAAATGACTTATGCAATAAAAGCAATGCAACAATGCACTAATTTTGTTTATTTATATTTTTTTACATCTACTCTAGAAAATAATGCACACCAAGAAACGCCACCAGAACATGTTCCAGGACCTTAACAGGAAGCTACACCATGCTGAGAAAGACAGAGAATCCCCTGCTTCTGACAGCAAGGTAACAAATAAATGAGAACTACAGAGGCAATGTTACTACTAAAAAGATGGTTGTCAGAGCTTTGAGGTCATTTGAATAAGAATGTATTTTCTTCCTTCCTTCTTATAGTCTGTGAGATGGAGTGTGTCTTCAGGAGGAAGTGACAAAACAAACCACAGCGTGAGTGTTTATATACAATTTCACACTCTCAAAATTTACAACCTGTAGTCAAGACACACCATCAGAGAGTGCACATGGCTCAAAACTAATTTTCCCAAATGGCAAAAATGACTTTCATTACCAGAAATTCACATTTAATGAAGGCCATTTCATTTTGATTAGATCAGAATTGCCTAGAGCTAATGAGTGACAGCAGCACTAAAGTGGCTTCTCTTTGTACTCTTACAGGACAAACAGCAGGGTCCTCTGGAGAGGCCATGGGAGGGAGTCCGGGGAATACCCTCATCGCCCCCTGCATGGGTACGCAAAGACCTGGAGCCTCTAGCTCCCTCACCTCTGGAGCTTCACTCTGTAGAGTGGGAGAAGACAAGCACCACCATCCCTCTGGTGGGGCAGGACATCATTGACCTGCAGACAGAGGTCTGAGGGGGAGGAAGGGGGCTAGCAAAGCCGCCTAATTTCACCTCGGTCACCTTTTTTGGTTTGGGAATGGGATCCTTCATGGATAGAGTAGAGGAAGCCAAGAAAGGGAGGAAGTGAGAAAGTAGGTCCCAGAATCAATGTCTTCAAACCCTCAGCCAGAGCAGGAAACAAGGGAGAGAATGAGGGATGGAGGAGTGGAAGTGATGGTGAAGGGGATGTTTAATGTAGCTTCAGTGTGGACTTAACAGCATCTCTTATTAGAGTGCTCTAAAGGTCATAGGGTTAGTGGAGTGATCAGTGGAGTTCACGGACCAGGACTGTCTGTGGTTCCATTAATGCTTCACTGGGAGTTTCCTGAACCCCACAGCCTGGGTTTCGGAAGATGTGGTCAACATGTCTGTGCTTCTTTTTCCTTCAACTCAACTTTGGAGAAAAAGTGAATAATTTTGACGGCATGTTCTCCCTGCTTCTTGGGAGTAACAGCCGGAACTCTTGGCTGATTTTCTTCCAGCCAAGTTACCTTCCAAAAACAGGACAAGGCAAGAGAGCATAAGGGACCCGTTTCATGCTCCAATACTTTAATGGGCGCACACATTTTGCTTTTGTGGAGTGGGTTAATTTATCATTTTGAATATTTTTGTTTTACTTATCAGCTTGTGTGTTCGTTTGTACAGCTTTAGATCTGGAACTGCTACTCCAGAGCTGAAAATGACTCTCTGTTATGAGAAAAAAAAACTCCTCTGTTGGAGGGCATCATGCTGATAGTGCTTCTCACTGCTATCACCATGGCTATTATAATTCCAATGATTATTGCTGGTGTTATGATTAGCATTGTTCTTGTCATTATTGAGTTAATAGCACATTTTGATTTTTATTCCTTCCACATAAACTGTCAGGCACAAGATTTATTATTGTATTGTTGTGACCCATGACATTATTCAAAAAAAGAAAAAAAAATCAAGGGATTCAATGCACCCATAATGTGGTGTGAGCCCATGTGGACTGCATCGGGACAAACAATACTGAGTGGTGATGGAGGTGGTGGTTAGTTACCCAACATTTGCTGGTTTCCTCCAGTATTCTGCTTTAATACCAAAACACCAGCACCAGAAGGAACACAAGACTCTCACACGGGAAGAGCAGTGCACTCTGGAACATGCTGGAAAGAAATGTGAGGAGGTGGCAGGGGACACCACCCTGTCCTCACAGCTAGCACAAGATGCAGGCTCTTCCATGTTGAACATGTGGATTCAAGGGTTCAGAAAGACCTTTCATCATCGCCCTTTTGTTTCTCAGCCTTGCAGGACTTTTGGACCGAACGGAGGCTCCTGGCACTCATATGACTTCCAGTGCAGCGTCAGGTCCTCAAAACTTCAACACATTTGTGTTTTCAGCCATCAGTGTGAAATAGTGCAATATGATGGGCGCTTGATGCTCAAGCAAGATTGATAATATAATTTAGGCGGATATTTTTTTTTTACTAATGTTTCAAAACTTTTATACCATCTTCCTCATATTTACTGAGCATATAGATGCTTTATGAGAATATTGTATAACAAATCTGTATTAGTAATTCAAAGAATTTATTCACTAGAGATCTGTTAGCACAAGGCTCCATATTTGGAGCTCTCTGTGACAGGTAGATGCTAGTACGTCGGTAAAACAAACATTATATAGAATGAATGATAGCCTATGAATATCACATAACTGTGCTCCAGGATGTTTGTTATTACTCTCAGCTGTGTAGCGATGGGTAATTGAACCTTATGTCTTCTGTAACAGTGTCAGTAACTCAACAGTATGTACTACCAGTCAATTCCCCTGCCCCTTCAAATTTCCTGCCCACAGCCCTATTCATACCTCGAGTTACTTGTATTGAAAACCCAATTTTCTTGTCATGATGTTTTTAATGTTTTGTTTTACCTCCTGTAAATGTACAGTTTTCACAGCACAAAATGAATGTGAATTATTTCTAATAAAAATATCTATATTATGTGGAAGAATATGGCCTTTGATTTTTTTTTTTTTTTTTTACTGATAAGAGGCTTGTATTAATCACATTTACAACATCTTCTACAGAGTCTTGTTGGCATGTTGTCATATAGCAGTTCCTAAAACCCAGAAGAAAATGTAAAGAAGCCAAAAATAGAAGTTCAAAAGTGAAATATTTTAACTAAGAAAGTAAAAATGCTGCAATAGTACAAAGACACACTGAATATAGAGAAGTGAATTTTGAACTCCTGCCACATTAAAGCCTCTGGCAAACATTTCACTCTCTAAATATAGATGTGATTTGCAGGAACATAAAACAGCAATCTCTTAAGATGATAGAAGTGCAATTTTCCTCTGTTCTATTTTCATGCTTTGTAGGAAAGCAAATTATTACCAGGAAAAACATTTTTGTGAAGTTGAGTAATTAGAAAACAAACAAATTTGACAGGAGCTAGAATAGAAAAGAACTTTAAAAATAGGAAATGTGCTTGGCAGTTTAAATATAGCTTTGCCTACTTTGTCCACAGTATTCCCACTCTGATTTCTCTCTTGCTCATAATCAGTTCTTTGCTTTAATTGAGCCAGTGCGCTGTAATTCTGCTGCAAGGCATAAGTAAAATGAGATTTATATCATCCATTTGTTGAGCACTGCTCATTTTGTGAGGTCACCTGGAGAGCAGACTGGCTTATGAGCAAATGGGGGCTTTACTGTAGGTGCAATTTTCACTGCATTTTAATGTGTGTTCCCACATCACATGATGTTCACCATTTCATCGTTGCTTATGGATCATTTTTGCTTTGTGGAACACTTTGTGCTAATTTATTATCTCGCCAAAAGTCATCTGCACAGTGTCTGCAGTCTGCTAATGATGCTTCAGAGTGCTGACATAAAAGACTGTTTTGCAGCTGCTGTGCACTGTGACCTATTGATATTTGTCTTTGTTTTTCTATGTCATGAGCGTTAGATCATTGCAGAAGAAAACAGATACACTGAAAAATGAACAGAAAGAACAGTGAACAGAGAGGTATAGAAGCAGGCTAAGAGAGAGAGAGAGTGGAAAACAAGGAGAACAAAGGAGTAAAGGTTGTGTTGCTCCATTTTTCTTCATGCACACACACTTTTTAATACCAACAATATTATATCTTAAGCAGAACTTGCCAGTGACATATATCATATTGTACACCCACATAATGCATCTATGAAGAATAGATGATTGCATATTTCCCAATATCCTCTGTATAGGATACAGCTGCTCTCTACTAATCAACCATTTAAAAAAAAAAGCCAAACCAATCAAAGTCATAATGATTATATGCAAATGCAGTGTCTCGCTCAATGCTAATAACATCTGAAAGTTGTCAGTGGCTGCATACCCCCATCCTCAAACTCATACACACTCTAATTCAAACTCTAATTCTCATCTCAACCCCCACCCGACTTGAAATCCAATATCAATTAGCACCTTGCTGGCTAACAGTGAGATCCTGGCTGCCTCTTAATTGAAGGGGGTTACTATAGAAACAGTGGATGCTAATCCTCAAGATGAGGAAAGAAGAGAGGGTCTTAAGGCTCCCCAAGAGAAGCGAAAGAACATCATTCCTACAGTCAGTAGGGAAGATGTTCTTATTAGCTGACAGCAGTACATTAAATTATTATAATTATAAAGTGCAAAGCAGCAGAAAGGTTAACACTGTAACACTGTTTCAGTCTCTTCTAGTTAATACCGCTGTTAAGCCTGAGGAAATAAAATAGAAGGAAAAAAGAACTATCAACTTAATTAGTTTCAGTTTGGAATGTTACCCATCCATCCATTTTCTTCTGCTTATTCAATTCGGGGGGGGGCTGGAACCTATCACAGCTGCCACAGGGTAAGAGGCAGCATACACCCTGGACAGGCCGCCAGTCTGTTGCAGGGCTAACACAGAGAGACGACCATTCGCACTCACATTCACACCTATGGGCAATTTAGAATCACCAATTAACCTAACTGCAGTAGTTGCATGTCTTTGGACCGTGGGAGGAAGTAGGAGTACCCAGAGAGAACCCACACAGACGCAACAAAAGTATGCAAAATCTACAAAGATCTCCACACATACAGAGTGTTTATGTGGAGTTTGGAAAGTTAATTTAAGGAAATTTAAATTGTTTTCTGTGCATATATTAGTCATAAGCAGGTATATAATGCTGATGTACAGTCTCTATTGCAAATGCCTCTTGGATATTGGAAGAGACCTTTTACTCAACACATGTTATACACAGGTATTTTAACGATAGCTCCACTCCACTGCTTTTATGCATGCTGGTTCTCCATCATCGCTTCCTGGCCCACTTAATGGAGCTCAGTCATTATTATTATGCCTGTGCTTTTATACTACATAAACAACTCTGCCATAAAACAGTCTGTTTGAATCTGTAGATTTTGACAGATATACTAGTGAATATCCCCATGCAAATTATCTCTTCCACAATTCCTATATGTCTTTAGATGGATCTACAAAAAGAATGCCATAGATAACAAAGTCTTTAAGGCATTTTTTTTTTACACCTAAAAGGTGATTCTCGAAGAGCTATTAACTGAAAACTTGGTATTGTCTCCTTGTGAGCAGTTTGTCCTTAGAAATCTAAGGACAAACTGGACAAGTGTAAGACAAAGGAAGAACTGACAGACCTAAAAAAAAAAAAAAAAACTGTCTACAACAGATGAACAGTATCTGAAAGGCATGTCCTTAAGAAATGGGGGAAACAATCCAGGCAACAAACAAACAATCCTGACACTGGAAATATCTTAGGTTCAAAATGTTGTCAATATATATACAGGAGTTCAGGAGAGAGGTACAACAGTGAGTGTCTACAGCTAACTGCTAAACATGATGGAGGTCTTGTGAAAATAAATTCAAAAGGCAGTCAACATCCAAAGAAGAGCTTTGAATGTCCTTCAGGAAGCCTGGAGAACTATTCCTGAACACTACTGCCTGAGAGAGTTCAGGTTATGTTGAAGAATAAAAGTGGTCATACCAAATATTGACTTGTTATTAAGCTAATTAGAATTGCACAAACTCTGTTTTTGTCTTACCTGCTGCATTTCCAGGTATGTTTTAATAAATCACTGCACCAATTTCCTATTTTCCTAGCAAAATATAAAGAAATGATGACTGGCTTGAGATTTTTGCACAGTACTCTCGAAAGGTCAGAAACAAAAATCCCTATTATGAAGATTACACCGGTAACAAATGGATAATCAATGCCCTGCATAGCAAACACTGATGACAACAGTGGAGGTTTATCTGACACTGTAGCAAAACAGTAATTAGAGAAACCACTTCACAATTGAACAGTTAGATTAAATCCCTGGAGCCAGTCAGTGTCTTTCAATTAGTACCTCCTGAACCTGTCAACATGTTGTAGAGCAAGACAGTTAAATAGCTCATTCACCCTGAGAAGAACAGCTTTACATCTGTGCAGTGTTGTGTAATGTAATGTCATTTATGCAGGTGCGGACACACCAGCATCCTGCGCAGTGCAGTTGTGGTATTCCAAATGATAATTCAGGGACAAACTCCATCTGCTAATAGCATCATGTCATACAATCAAAAACTGCTCTGGTAATAGAATGTGTAATGTGGTGAACCTCTTTTCTGGATTCTACATTTCTGCAGAAAATACTGAATGTTCAGTTTTGTTGGAATGTTGCGCTTCTTTTTTTAATGTGTATCTTTAATTCAGAATATGGGCTTTATATTTACATTATTCATTGTCTAAATATGTATAAACTGTTAGATAGACAAAATCAGATTTTAGCAGTGATTCTCTTTAAAGGCACTGTGCCGTGCTGTGTTTGTTGCAAAATCGGTGCCAGCTTTAAGTCATTAGTGGGGAACAAAATTCCTCTTTGAAGATTAGCTACATCCATTGTTTTCAGCTGTGGCACAGCATGTCCTTCAGCTCAAATGACACTTGTGTTATCCAGAGCGTAACAGATCCGAAAGCTTGACTCCAAGACTCTTAAACTGTTGGGTTGTTCTGCTTCTGATAGCAGAATTTCTCTTGAATATGAATGCATATTTGAAGCAATCCCATACCACTCAGGAAATCAGCAAACGGAGCCAGCACAAGGAGAAGAGCTGTAGAGGTTGATATTATTATGGTCTCCCACTGACCTGAAATAAGCACTTCCACCTGCCCATACAAACACTGGGTCTATCTGCATCTCTCTCTTACACACACACACACACACTTACAGAGAGAGAATGAGAGAGAGAGCTCTTCTTTCTTTCTTCCATTTTCCATCCTGATTAGGGTTGATTAAGGATAACTGTGCATTTAATAAAAAAAACATTTACCTCTCACGTGTCTCTTTTACCTCTTAATGGCCAACTCCAGGTGTGGTGGATTACAGCTGGTTTGTGCGTCATAGTTAAATGCCACCATTCTCTTGAGAGTGGCTTCATGGTGGGCTATTGCTCCTTTCAGATGGTGTGCCAGCCCCAAGGCCAGCTAATGAGGCTAATGAATGTCTTCGGTACTGATGGAAAGCAGAGAGCGAAAATATTACAGTGAATTTTGTCCAGTCTAATCAGCAACAATGAAAAGGGACTGATACTGCTTTGTGAAGAGAAGATATATTTCTGCCATGCTAATTGCATCTACCGGTATTACATTTTTGTATATACTTTCATTGCCTCCACCAGCTGAAATGCAAATAACAAGTTCCATTCCATGGATGAATGAATAGATTGATGGATGGAATGGAAGTTTTGATCAAGGCAATCATTTTAATTGCACATTACTGTGTTAAGTACTACTTAATAAGCATTAGCATGCTAATCAGAATTGGGGTCATAATAAACATATTAGCTATATAATTGCCATTATGTCATGGCTTTCTGTTTCTTTTGCTTTAATTTTTGGCTTAATTTTTAAATCAATCACCATGTCTTATTCTTGTTAGACTAATTAAAAGTCTTTGTTTTATTTCCTGCTTTTTGTGATTACTTGCCCCACCCCAGGTACTACCACCCATGTTCGATTATCCAGTTAGTACTCTGAGTAAGTAATTTCCTGATGTTTTTATTGTGTCCCACCCATGTATGGTTGCATATTTCATATAGCTCTTCTCACATATAATTTTTTGCCTGACTTTGCCTTTTGCCTGCTTCTTACCAGCATCATTTATGGACTCTACTTTATCATTTTATCATTTTTCCCCTTTCTTCTTATTGGCTGCCCCTCATAGGAGGGAAGGATTTCAACAGCAGATGGGAGGGGCTGCTGTGCTCACCGCAAGAGCAGGAAAAAAATGTCTGAAGCTTGAGCTTAATATGAGCATACATCCCTACATAGATGGTAGCACTTTCTCTTACAGCTCAGCAATAATATGGTAATAGTGGGGAAACAAGTTGGAAAAAAGAAGGTGATAAGATGAGATAGCATGTTATTACTACTTAGTTACAAAGCAATTTTAAAGTAATAACAAGGTAATATCTTGTATAAGCAATGGTTTTGTATTATACTGAAATTCATGTTACTGGCTAATAAGTGGCCAGAAACTGTGACTAATAACATGGAAACAAACATGCCTATGAACAAGTTAGGATTAATTCCAGCATTAGACTATGGTAATATTTTAGTAATATGTTAAAGCATCAATCAGTGTTGCTATATTACTATGAGGTTACTGCCACTTTAGAGTTCAGTTTAATTCAGGTTTATTTATGGAGTGTCAAATCATAATAACAGTCATCTCAAGGTGCTTTATCCTGTAAGCTGAAGGCCCTACACTAAGTAAATAAAAGTCAGCATTTAAAAATTCTGAGTCAGAGATATTATCATTTTATTCCTAATAGGTTATCATGTCACTAATAGGATTTTCCTCATAGGGATATGTTTGTTTCAGTTCAATTCAATTTTATTTTTATAGTGCCCAATAACAACAGTCACCTCAAGTCACATTATATTATAAGGTAAAGACCATACAGTAATTACAGGGAAATCGCAACAGTCAAAACCACCTCCTATGAGCAAGCACTTGGCGACAGTGTGAAGGAAAAAATCCCTTTTAACAGTAAGAAACAGAGCATCCAAAAAGGAAGAAAACACAACAAAAATTATCAGAAAATTACTTACAAATTACAAATACTTAAAAATTAAAGCAAAAGAAACTGAAAACCATTACATAATAGCAATTTTATAGCTAATATGTTTATTATGACCCCAATTCTGACTCGTATCCTAACATAGATATTAAAGGAACTGCACTGCAGTGCGTTTAAATCACATCTATCGGATATATTCCAATTTGTTCATGTAAATGGGGCATTTTCTTCATGCATTAGAGTCATGGAGTTCCGCAGGGTTCTGTACTGGGACCAATACTATCTGCATTGCACATACTTCCCATAGGTACCATTATTAGAAAACACTGCATACACATGGCTATGCAGATGACAGCCAGCTATATCTATTTATGAAGCCAGATGACACAAATCAATTAGTTTAACTACAGGCATATGTTAAAGACACAGAGGCCTGATGCACTGTAATTTTCTTCTCCTAAGTTTAGACAAAACAGATGTTATTATATTTGGCCTTAAAAAGCTTGGAAACATTGTTTATAAGCAGATACTTACTCTGGATGACATTAGCCCCAGTTTCTGCCCCCCTATTACCCAATTACATACATACACATATAACCCAGTTAAAGCCACTGCTGATACAAGATATTACTTGGATATTAGTTTTGTAATTAAGTGGTAATAACGTGTTTTTTTCCGGTATTATTACCTCTTCATTGCCACCTTATTACCACCCTTTTGCCACATTATTATTGAACTGTAATAAAAAGTGGAACCATATAGAGATACAATGAATAAAATCAAAAGCATAATCAGCTTCCTTGACGTATGGCCTTAAAGAGCTTTTTAATGTGGTAGTATGGATTGATGTTGTATGAAATAGCTGTTTCTGCCTGTTTTTTCAAGACAAATGTGTAAATAGAGACTACAAAATGCTTGTGCTACAGTGCATCTGTTTGTTAATGCTGCACCAGTGCTTGGAGAGAGTATATGCTATAGGTGGGGGTAAAGGAACATAGTCTTATTGTTTCAAAACAGTTTTGAATGCAACTATCACAGGTTGCTTTATGAGTCAATTCTAGTTTTAATTATTGCCAAATTACCGCTAATTCTGGTAATAAATGTCTGCAAGTGCGCTTTGCCAAAAGACCTTGAATGTATATAACACAAAGAACCTCGACCCCTTTATCAGTCCTGGTGGTCACCATGGCAACAGTGGCCGCATCCAGGCGGTTGATGATGGTTATTAGAAGCAAAGGGTTTCAGCATCAGCAGACCCTGAGCAATAGATAAGCTGATGCACATGAAGCAAACTAATAAGTCTCGATCTATTTTGCAGAACCCATCAGGGATTATTTTTACAAAATATCAAAGCTTACAGTTCCTTGGAATGCAGTTATAATTATGCAGCAGTATAATATTCATTTAATAAAGTCTAATTGAAACTGAGAGCTTCTATAATATGGATACAGACACAGCACAGCCAACTCAGATAACTTCAAGAATAATAATTTTAAAAAAAATCAAAGAGTCACAATGAATCTATATTTTAAAGGACCATAAAACTTTAAATCAAGTCTGCCAAGGTCAGTGGGCATTTAAGGGAAATGTTCTCTCTTGTAGTTTAGAAGCATTAACATCAAATGTTTATAGCTTTATATTATTGTGAGGCTATATTCACATTTACTGAATTTCCTGTTAGTTTGTTTTATAACTGCTCTCCTCCAGATTAGGTTTTTAGGATGACTGAAGCGTGCCAGAAAAGCACTTTTATCTCAACAAAATGTGTTGATATCATGAACAAAAAGGTTCATTACAGAGGTGTGTCAACAGCCTTTTCCCCAGAGGTGTGAATGAATTTCTAATGGAAGTGCTTTTTTGTGAAATTACTGATGCACTGCTTAAAAGGACCCATATTTCAAACATCATGTATGATATCCAAACACAAGGTTTTGTAAAAACCCTGCACCAAAAACACTGTTAAACGCAGAGGTGATGTGATTTCCCATTAAATGTTATACAAAATTAAAAATGCAAAAATGCTGAAAGGTCATCGTGGCAAAATTTAAACAAATGTCCATACATTGCAGAGGACATGAAAAGAGACCTGCAGGAACAGTGTACCACATCTCATCTTCTGCATGACCTTACTTTGTCTTTGCTCGGGTTAGTGCTGTTGCCAGGATACAATTTCCTATGGCAACACTTGAGCCGGGGAGGTGAGCAGCAGTGAAAGGATTCGGGTAACTGGCTGCTTTGCATCCTGTGGACCGGAAGCCCAAACATAGAAATAGATGCACATCCACACACATAAGTAGCCCTCAAAGTTCAGTTTTATTCAGCAGTTGATATTTTCTCCCACAAACAAAATGAACTCTGACACAATTTAGGTTATAGGCTATTTTATGTTAATATATTATGCATATTGAAGTCATCTATGTCTGATATATTGAGAATAATGTGGTTATGAATGTGCTATGTGTTATGTCTAGCAGAATTGGCTACTTCTTTATGCCTCGTGTGCAATAATGATAATCGCTGTGGCAATATTCATTGCTATACGTGAAACTCAGTTTCTATCCTCACTTGAATGAAAAAAGAAAACAACACTTATTGTGGTGGATTGCAAGAGAAGATGAGATCCTTTGTGCTACTGTTATGTTCTCAATATATGAATCTTAATAATGGAAAAAGCTGCAGCACAGCTTAAAGTTTGACACTCATTCCTCTGAGAGACTTTAAAGCATTGCCATATTTATAGTAATGTTTTAATTAGTATTGCAGTGTGTGTGTGTGTGTGTGTGTGTGTGTGTGTGTGTGTGTGTGTGTGTGTGTGTGTGTGTGTGTGTGTGTGTGTGTGTTTGTTGGTGTTTGCATGTGATGTTGTGTCCTGAAATTTAAAGCATCACTGACTAATTAATTAACTAAATAAATACATGAACAGTAGCTTATTGTATATTCATTGCAACAGACAGCCGATGCTCTCCATCTGTGTGAGGCTATACTGCCATCATTTGTTGGAAGGGCATTACTACCTCGGCTGTCCATTTTCCTGTTATTGATTTTGAAACATATTAAGTAATGCCTAAAATCTGTCTCTAAACTGTCTGAACTAACCTGGAAAAGCAAAAGTGTCTACGTTGCCCTGTCCTCCATATTTACAGACCAAGGATGTTTCACAGAATACAGCTTCTCAACAGGTTTGCATGCTTTTCTCTTTTCTCGGGCACATCTTTGTGATTGTCACTGAACTTAACAGTTTCACAGGAAGCAACATGTCATCACAAAAGCACCACGCCAACACTTGCTCATTGACCCTCAACTCTGCTGGATTCAGATGATGAAAGTGTCAGGGATGCTGAGCTTACACTACACAGTGCTGTGATGTCAGGTGGGGTGAGGTGGTGGGGGGCCTCTTCATCAATGAGACTCCATTATGACTCCATTATGACTCATCTGTACTAAACACCCACAACCTATCCTTGCTGTGCAAAGCTTCCCTTTTGTCCTGCTGAGTGTCTCATCCAGGCACTTTGAGAGATAGAGCGCACTCTCTATATATTTTATCTGTTGCAAAACACATAACTGCATCAGACAGTGAATTAAGTCTGTCACAGTTTATGATATGTTTTCCCACTTATCTGTGTTTAGACTTCAGACCATCAGAAAGAATTGATTATATTTGCATAAATAGATTCTGTGAAAGTGAATTGGAATTCTTGGTTAAAAAGGTGAATGAGTTTCCGGTGCCAAACAATTCAGTCTTTTTACAT